>CAJNJA010013566.1:0-12608 GCA_905231915.1 Symbiodinium necroappetens | reverse complement strand
GCACCCTGTAAGGGTTGCTCGAAAGCTGGGCAAAGGGCGACTTTTGCAAGGCAGGCAGCAGACCCGCAAAAATGCGGCTTGTCGTGAAAATTGGCCAGGTCGGCCCCTCGGATATGCCCAGACGGCCCCGGGCCCCTGGAATCTGCCAGGCTGGGGCCCCAGACCCCCTGGGGGTACCCCCCAGACCCCTCCAGGACAGACCCAAAAAACCAAAACGACGCCAATGAATTGGGGTTCCTCATTACAACGGACTGACGTCCGTATTCTGTGAGGCGTAGCCGAGTCATCTCCGTCCCCGTATACCGGGAGGCTTTACCCTCCCTCACCGTTCTGACGGGACGCTCGGCCGGGGGCCTCGGTCGGAGCCTCGAGCACCCATGCAAATGGTCAGCGGCGCTCTCGGCAGTTTAGGGTTTAGTGTTTAGGGTCAACCTAGAGGCTCATACCCTACCTAAATTTGTATATAACAGATCCTAACCAAAGACCTAAGAAGGGGGTAGGGTATGAGCCTGTAAGGAAGGGTTTTGAGGTCTTCGGGGTTTAGGGTTCAGGACGGGTTTGGGGTTCGGCTTGTTTAAAGTTTTGGACTTAGTGGTTCCCCAATTACCCTAAAACCTATAACGCCTAAACCAGAAGCCCTAAACGTCCGAAACCCTCAAGTTTCCGACAGACCCTGACCTGGATCCTCTACCGCATTGGGTCTTGATTCAGAAACCCTGGTCGCGTAGCGCCAAAATAGTGGGATCCATATATGGGTAGTTCTCTCATTTAGAGTCATTTTTAGGGGTCCCGGTTACAACTGTCCCGACGGTGCCGCCTCGTTTGGGGGTCTTAAAAAGGGGCCCTAGTTTGGAGAACTACCCAGTTCACGAACTGTAATCAAGACCCAAGGATTCTTAATCAGGCTCCTACATTGAAGCCCTGCCCTAAGCGACCCCCTAAGCATCTTCCGCAGCTTGGGAGGGTAAGCAGAAGTCCCAGTATTCGGATGAGGATTTGTGGCGTTGGGGTTCGTAAAATTAGGCTCTTTTTTGGGGAATGACCGGTTGAGGGCTTAAGGGCGTTTAAGGTTCGGGGGACTGGTTTTGTTTTACTTGCACCAACAACTAAGCCTGACCAGTTGAAAGCCCCAACAATGCAGAGCTGAAGCTCTGCACAACTTATATGAAGATTTGCAATCCCTCGGAGGAGCCCTTTTAAGGCATCCTTCAATCCTTTAATGAACCCGCTGAGTGTTGTTCCTTAAAGGAACCCTTTGACCCTTTAAAGACCCCTTGATGGACCCGGTAAGCATCCCCTTCAGGAACCCTGTATCGGTCCCTGGGCCGAGGTACAATGAGTTGGCATCAGCCGAGGACCTTTAGGGTCTAGGGGTTTAGAATCTTTCCCCCCGAAACCTATCCGCTTGGTTGAGGCGCACGCCCTGAGGGCTTTTGAGAGTTTCAAGGAAAGGAGCCTGCTTAAAGGATCGAAAAGAGAACCCTTAGCAATCGCTTTTCTTGGGCATATAGCAGATGATCCCTAAACCCTATAAACACTCAACCCGAACGCAGGCCTTTTCTTGGGCCATATAGTAGATGATGGTAGTGGCAGTAGTTAGCAGTGCATGGTTTTGTGGTGGATATCCTTTGGAGATCCTTTGAAACCTCTCGAAAAGGAGAGTTAAGGCAAAACACTTTCGGTTTCAGGAAGTGTTGGGCTTTAGAGCTTCAGGGCTTTAGGGTGTTTTTTAAGGGGTGTATCTACAGTCACCCAGGTATGTCAGTAAGCCTGCATATGGTTGTCTTAGGGTCGCATTCTTCAGGGGTTCGTTGGTGACTGGACACCCAGGGGCGCAGTGTTCGAATTGAATAGGTCCTTACAACATGTTTGCATGACCTCGCGGGGAATGGGTATGCACTCACCGATGCCAGCTTTTGCTTAACCTACGTATGTACGTAGGTACGTATGTATGTATGTATGTACGTATGTATGTACGTATGTATGTACGTATGTATGTATGTATGTATGTATGTATGAACCCGGAACCTTAAGAGAACACCGAGCCCCACTCTCCGGCCTGCACCCCTTCTCTTAAGGGTTTAGGGTTTAGGGTTTAGGGAAACACACCAAAGCCCTGCCAAGTCTGCAGGAAGCCGCGGAAGAGACGGGCTGGAAGTTGGTCCATGGCGATGTCTTCCGAAAGCCAAGGCCCTTCGGGTTTTACGAGGGTTTAGGGTAAGTTTGGGGTTAACCCTGAGGGTCTGAGAGTTTCGGGTTTAAGTTGGGGTTTAGGGTTTAGGGGTTTAGGGTTTAGGGTTTAGCAGTTTTTTGGGGTCAGGGTTCAGGCTATTAGTGTTTAGGGTTTAGGGATTAGGGCTAAGCCCTAAACCCTACAATACCAGTAGGCCCCACACCTTTCTGGCTCAACCTACTCCCGATGTCACAATAGAGCCCAAACAACAATCCACTAAAACGGTACAAAACCTGGTTCAAGCCCTTTGGTTACAGCCCTTGGTAGAAACACTACGTAAAAAGCACTAAACCCCAAACGCTGGACCCTGAATCCCAATGCCTAAACCCCAAACCAAACCCCTAAACCCTAAACACTAACCCCTGAACCCTATTCCCTACACCCTACACCCCAAACCCAAACCCCTAAACCTTAGACACAAACCCCTCAACCCTAATCCCGACAAACTAAACCCTAATCCCTAGAACCTAACCCCGAACCGCTAAACCTAATCCCTCCACCCCAAACTAAAGCCTAAACCCTACCCCTAAACGCCTGTAGAGCCTAAACCCCAAACCTAAGCCCTAAACCCTAGCCCCTAAACCCCTGAACCCCTAAACCCCGAAACCATATTATGTTTTTAAGTTTTTTGAAAAAAACCTCTTAAAACAAACCATGTGTTTTAAAAACTCGTGTTTTGAAACACTTTTTTTTGTTAACCCTGGAGGCACTCCAAGCTCTTGGCTGTCTCCGTCGGGCACGGGGCCTCGAAATCGTCAGGGCGAAGGGCCGCCTCAAAGGGGTTTGGGGGTTTTGGGGGCTTGAGGCTTAGTAGCTGAATTGGTACACTTTATAAGTTTATAAACATTTTGGGAGATTCTTGATAGAACTTAAAGTGTACACTCTTTTGTGCTTATGAACTCAGCAACTAAGGAGATAGGGGCTTGAGGGGTTTATGGGGGTTTAGGGGTTTAGGGTTTAGGGTTTATAGGGTCTAGGGATGACATGTACCCCAACAGGGCCCAAGGTTCGTTGCCAGCGACTTATGTTCTGGGTGCAATCCGAAGCCTGCAACCTCACCCCTCAAAGTGCTTGCAGGAGCAGGGGAAGTACACATGTGCCCGGAACTGCCCATGTGCCTTCAAGTAAGCCACAAATCTGATGAAATTCAGAAGAAACTTGTAGAAATCACAGCTTCTGAACGACCCACGTATGGAAACTCGGGATACAGCCCTGAGAAGACAGTTTAAAGGGCTTCGTCAAGCGTCCTGAGTGAGGTCCGGCGTACAAATCATCTGCATGTCGGCGGCAACCCTGGCTGCGCAGGATGTTGACAGTGGTTCAGGATTCAGGGTCCTTTTGGAGCGTATGGCCCTAAACCCTAAACCCTAGACCCTAAACCCTAAGCCCTACTTAGATCAGTGTGGGAGCGACCGTCAGGGTCGAGGTAGACAGGGTCTTAAATGCTAAGGACTTTCTGTTGCAGCAGATCCTGGAAGCAGACACTAAACCCTACACCCTAAACTCTAGAAGTAGACGTCGCAATATCGAAATCAGATGAACCCTGTGACGACACTATGGGTTGCAGAAGGCACAGGCCCGGGATTAATGTCGTACAGTGTTTAGAGTTTAGGTATACGGTATAGGGTTCAGGGTACCATTATGACTGACACGTGTTAGAGGCCAGGGTCTATGGTATAAGGGTTTTAGGGATGCGTTTTGCAGTGTAGTGTCTGCTCCTGCCGGCTTTCTGTGAAACTGCACAGTCAATACATGGAGCTTGCGCTATAGTCTAGCCTAACCCTTGATAATTCTAAACTCTAAACCCTTAGCCCTCGTGTCCGTTGGAACTGACCCCCCGAACTTCGATCTACTTGGTTTAGAAGTTTGAGTTAACTCCTAGCAGGGTAGCTCTCTAACATCTTTCTCCTGTAAGCTGCGGGGTGTCAGGGTAGCCTCTAGTCTGCCTAAGACGTTTCTGTCTGCGGCCAGCCAGCGTTCATTTTGGGGGTATAGGGGTAGGACACACACCCTAAAACCGTAAACCCTTTATGATGAATCTTCCGGCTTGGCCACTTCTATGTTCCATCTGGGTCCGGACGAACTCCGAGTTTCGAAAACAGCTAGAGAAAGTGCCACGCGAGCAAAAAAAGAGCAGCATGGTCGTGAAGACCGGGCAAGCCTTGCAGCTGCGCTTGGAGGATCGTGGGTAGTCATAAGTACGGTTACAAGTAAGGTAGCTGCACTTATAACCCATATTAGGGGACTTATGACCCGACTTACAACTACACATGAGCCCCAAGTGGTGCTTGTTGCTTGCATGTTGCCGGCCTGCATGAACCCTCGGCCCCTACAACTAACCTGCAGAGGCTGAGCCATCTTAAGCGTAGCAACAAGAAAGAAGCTACAACTTCCTAAAAACCCTTAATTCCTAAACCTTAATCGTTCCTAACATCTATTCTAAAACCTACCTGAACCCTGAACCGTTAAAGCTTGAAGCCGGCCCCGAACCCTTCAACCCCAAGCTGGGTTCCTGTTCGGGAACTTAGCTTAAGTTACCATCACCGGATCTATGGTTAAGAACGTGGTTTGCTTATCATGATCATAATATTGCTACTTGAATCAAGTTGCTTATAATGATTGTATTATGGCTGCTTGAAGCAAGTTGCTTAACAAGAACCCGTAAGCAGTAAGGATCCCCCTCTATTCTGAACCCTAAACCCTAAACTTCCTAAACCCTAAACCCTAAACTTCCTAAACCCTAAACCCTAAATCCTAAACTCTAAATCCTAAATCCCAAACCCTAAACCCTAAACTTCCTAAACCCTAAACTTCCTAAACCCTAAACCCTAAACAGGATCCCCCTTCATTCTGAGGTCGTCACCCTGTTCCTGGCCTTACTCGGAGTGCTTTCGCCTGTCCACCGAGGGGCCGTGGAACTCGGAAGTACGGTGTCTTTTCAGAGGATCCAGGGTTTTGGGGTTTTGGGGTTTTGAGTTTCAGGGTTTAGGGTTTAGGGTTTAAGGTTTAGGGGTTTAGGGATTAGGGTTTAGGGTTTGAAGTACGGTGTCTTTTCAGAGGATTCCTTTGAGGGTTTAGGGTTTCGGGCTCAATATGAACCCTTTAATGAAAGGAGCCCAGTAGGGTTCAGGATTTAGGGCTTAGGAAGTTTGGGGCTTTAGGGTTTTAGGGTTTGGAGTTTAGGGTTTAGGGGGGCTTTGGGGTTTAGGGCTTAGGGTTTCGGGGTTCAGGATTTTTGGGCTTTAGGGGCTTCTGGGCGTGGGTTTTTGAAGAATAGGGCTTAGGGGATGAGTTGCATACGAAGATGGTGCTGTAAGCTTCGAGGAGTTCGTAGTGGTAGTGGATCTGTGCGGGCTTAGATGCCCACAGGGCCCTAAAACCCTAAAGCCCCAAAGCAATATCTGACCCCTAAATTAAATTGAAGCACCACAGGTGGCGTGAGTTCTCCAAAAGGACCCTTTCCGTGATTGAGATCAAGCGCGTCAAGAGCCTCTTGGCCCAGAGTAACCCCCAGTGCCAGTGAGACTGTCAAGCTGCAGGATACGTCGCGAGGTGCTCTTAGCTTGTCTTTTCCTCGGGATCCTGAGACACCTGTGAGAGATATCATCAGCTACTACTTCGGCCTTCACATCCTGGTCAACGCTTGGCCGTTTTGCGGAAATTTCGCTGCGAAGGTCGCTGATGGCCGTGAGGCGAGGTTCTTCTCGCTCGCCGAGGGCCTTGACCATGCAGATGCATGCCTTCGTGATGCGATGCAGTATGGACAGGGTTCGGTATCTTGGCTCCATCACAATGATATGCTCACGCGTGGCAAGATGGCTTCCAAGGTTCGTAGAAGTGCTTCAGCGGGCCAGGCATTGAAGGAGGCACTTGCTGAATGCCACCTGGAGTGGCGTGCCCCGAACCCGGCATCCATGCCCCGTGACAAGACTCACAAAGCCCTAAACCCTAAACCATAAGTGACAACTTCACAAAAAGCCGTAAGCTCCTTTCTAAGAAGCCCGGTGAAACCATGAAACCATGATGAGAAAACTTCAGCAAGCCCTCCAAAACCGCGGAAGATGACGAACTCCCTGAAACCCCACACCCTGATTTAGGGGCCTGAATGATTACCACTACTGTTTTGTGGGTTCCTTGTTATAACTATAGTATAATCTACCGCAAAACCCTACTCTAATTGTTGAGGCCCCAAAATTAGACCCGCAAGCCCTAAACCCTGCAACCCCTAAACCCTAAACCCCTAAACCCTAAACCCCTAAACCCACCTAAAACCCCCTAAACCCCCAAAAAAAACCCCAAAGACCCCCTACCGAAGCGCTCCCTGGGATCCCGACACCCAGGCGCTCCTACAGTCCTGCTTGCTGCTGTTTACCTTCATGGGCAGGGGGCTTAGGATTTGAGGGGTTTTAGGGGGCTTAGGGTTTAGGATTTTTGGGCTTAGGGTTTTGGGTTTTGAGGGCGTAGGGTTTTACGTCTTTAGGGGGCTTAGGATTTTAGTGGTTTTAGGGGGTTTAGGGTTTTGAGGGTGTAGGGTTTCAGATGCTTAGGGTTTTAGGGCTATAGGGTTTAGGGTTTCAGGGTTTATAGGGTTTAGGCTAGACTTAGGGTTGGTGTCCATATGGGCAGGGGGGCCCCAACAACGCAGGGCCTTCGTGATGTTTTCCATGAGTTGTCTGTTATGAGGATCCAAAAGGTATGTGGCGATGCTTTCTAGAAAACCATGCAGCCGGGTGACGTATCATATCTTACGTATAATCGTCAAACATTATACGTATAATTCTTGTTCGACGTATGCAGAAAACGTATACGTCAGCTGTACGGCCCGGCAGGCCCGTATACGGGCCCGTGCGGGCTGTACGACGTATAAACGTATCAGTGGTTATACGGTTTATACGTATAAACTATACGTTTATATGATACGTAGGCTGTTCAAGGCCTTGCAGTGTCTCCTCTAGCACATAGCTTTTGAATCCTGATAAGTTGTCTGTATTGATGGGATAGCCGGTTTGGGGGGATTTCAGACAGTCTCGCTTGCGGAAGTTGCAGATCGGGAATCAGGGCCTAATCTTTTTTTCATCCCAAACTTTGCCCTGCACTCTTGTAAGCTGTGGCTGAAGAGGAACAAAAGTACCATGCGCTGACTGGCCCTTCTACGCTTCAACCCTACAAAACTTGAAAAACCCTACGAAGCCCAACAGAACCCTATAGCACACCCTAAAACACCTTTTAAGCAACCATTTAACATACGATGAACCCCCCAGAAATTCGAAGCCGCAGATAATATTCAGGGCAGAGACCGCCTCCTGTGTCCTTTCGATTACAGCTTGGGCTCTCGGGTTTTGGATTCAGGCTTCGGGCTTCATGTAGACGACCTCGATTCCCCTTTTAGGGTTTCGGTTTTAGGATTTAGGCTTTACCGGCACTTGAAGCTTTACTTGCGGATCCACTAATCTCTGCGCTGAGGTTTCAGAGTTCAGGGATTAAGGTCGGCGGCCCTGTGGTTACCGGATACAAGGAGCCATGTGCTAGTTCTCAAAGGGTCCTAAGTTTAGCGTTTAGGGTTTAGGGTTTGTACCTATATAGTAGAAGGTAGGGTTTCGACATTTGGAATTACTTTTATGATTTCGGGATGTATTCCCCATAACAGTACTTGGGAACCCGTTGGGGTTTCGGTGAACCCTCAGACCCTAAAGCAACAGAGGTTTCTTTGCGGGGTACGTGTCGTCGCGGCTCTACAAGGTGGCAAGTGGCATGTGGGGTGCAACAGAGGGCTCTGAAGTTCCTTTGTTGCCCTTTCCAAGACCCTAAGCCCAAGCCCTAAAGCTAAACCCCAAACCCTAGACCCTTGTAATTGCAGTCTTCCAGCATCTCAAGGCCGGAGCTTTGGATTTCAAACTGCCCAGAATGTAAGCCTGCAAATCTGTAAAATCGGGAGCGGGGCCGCGGTTGTATACGGCCTGTATAAGGGTTTAGGGTTTAGGGTTAAGTTAGGGTGATGATATGATTCCTGCATCACCCTTGAAAAGGAACATACCATGCCATAATTTCCGCAGTTTAGGGTCCTTAAGGTAATGCGGTATTAGGGAGACCCCTTAAAGGGCACCCTCCTTAACCCTACTTCTGGCTCTCTTAAACATTGGACCTTATTGAGCGGATCAATATCCTCCAGGGGTCCCCCTAATCCTAACTCCTAAAGTATAAACCTTAAGCGTCCAAAGGACACAATAAGAAGGTACTTTAGTTGCCGATAGTAGTTATCTAGGTCTAGGGTAATATTAGGGAGAGTATATGATTATTCGGCACTTGGACCCTTAGGGTAAGGGGTTGAAGAAGGGTCTCAAGGGATTCATATGGTGTCCAAATTTGGATTTCTGTTGGTCTCCCACTAAAGGGTGCCGTATTCAGCGTAGAGATATACAGGGCCAGGAGGAGGACAGCTAAGCCACCCAAATCAGATGGCTTTAGGCCAGAGAGACTTGCGGGCTAAGTTCGACAGAACAAGAAACATTCAGCAAGCCTAATGTGCCTCCTCGTGCATCGCCATGCAGCCGATGTTTTTTCCTTGCCTTCGATGTGTAGGAACATCATGCCCGCATCAGTGCCCTAAACCCAAAACCCTAAACCCTAAACCCTAAAATGTCTTAAGTATGTGTCAACGCAACTGCCTCTAGACTCCCCTGCACCCATCCGAAGTTGATACCGCGGATACTTACCCTAAGGCCTAAGCCCAATAGTAGTTCCTACCCGAGACTAAAAAACACCCAGTTTCTACTAAATTGGTACTTAGGACTCTGGGTTAGAGTCTTAGATCATCGGGCGACTGAGCAAGTGGGATATAAGGGGGGTATACTTCTACAACCCCCGATTGAGCTGTAATTCTAACTCCCAAACTCTATGGTACGCATGACCCTTGAGTATAGGTGTTGCAACTTCCAATCGCAAATGCAGGGGAATTGAAAAATCGAAAAGGGTTTTGGGGTCAGTTATACTACACTGGGGGAACTCCTTAGAATGGATTTGGTAGTTCTTCAAGCCTCATCAAGTCTTACCAGGGGCCTGGTGGTCGTTCTTGGTGAATGTTTAGGTTTCAATACGGTGGATGATATATACATCCTGCATTACCGGTAATAAGGAATATACCATGATTCCCATAGTTTAGGGTCCCTAAGGTCATGCAGGATTTATATCATCAACATTTGGGGTTCAGGTTTGGTCTAGCTTGGATACTGCCCCCCCCCAACCTTTTTCGGTACCATTTGAACAAAGTTTATCATCTAGATATACAAGGCCTTCAATAGTGGCCCTACTCTAGACTATTACTGAATGGGGACAGTACTCAAGGTCTGAGTCTAGGTACAACCGAGAATCTGAACTCTGTCCTGATACCGTTGCAGCACAGACGAGTCCTCGCAAAAAGCATCGCAAGAGCCAGGTTGATGTGGGGCATTCTCTGCATGTTGTGCCAGGTGCTGGCACGCACGTGACGACATGCAAGGCAAGAGTGCAGACCGTGCCCAGAGACTCCAATATCCCTTAATTAGGGAATATACCTTAAATTATAATAGGAACCCTAATAAGATTTAAGGTATATTCCTTAATTAAGGGATATTGGAGTCTCTGGGTGGGTGCTTGCGCGCATGTAGCGACCTGTAGCGCAGGGACGCCGGCCGTGGTGAGTGCTTGGCAAGCCCGGCTCCTTATTGATGCGAAACCCAAGCCTTAGGGTTTAGGGTTTAGGGTCTAGGGTTTAGGGTTTAGGGCAAGCACCAGGTGACGAAGCAGCTTGGAGGATGCACATCTTGAAGTTGTTCAAGCCCTAGAGCGGCAAAGAGCAGAAAGTCAGCGACTCCAGAAGATGCTCCAGGACTCTACATCTTCATCTTCGTGCAAGAGAAAGTAGAAGAGCAAAGCAAAGGGAGGCGTGGAGAGGCACTGCTAACACTAAGCCAAACCTTGCAGATACAGTTCAAGAAAGTTCAAGGGATGTTCAACAACTTTTGATCAATATCAACAGAGTGTGACAAGATACCTCCCGAAAAGACCCCGACTTTGAAGATTGACTTAAACCCGTGTAACCCCTAAGCCCCTATATGCCCCTCAACACTAGGCCCAAAACACATCTTAACACTGCGCGCCAGACTTTCAACGGTGCAGATTGGAAGCAGATGACTTTGCTGACGGCATTCTTGCTCAGACCCCAGTTCGGGTTTAAGGGGTTTAGGGGTTAGGGTTTAGGGGTGGTGATATAAACCCTAAACCCTAAACCCTCAACCGCTTCAAGCTTTTGAAGTAGTTTAGGGCCCAGGATTAGGTTTTTCGGGCTCAGGATTGTAGGTGTTTTTTGGAGTATCCGCTTCAATTCTGCCGTGGGTTCGTAGGTCTTGGGCTTAGGGTTTAGGGTTTATGTACGCGACAGAATAAGCATGGTTGTACCCTAAGGCTTTTAGTCAGGTTTTATTCAAAGAAACTACAGGTGGCTATAACGGTAACTACCCACCTGAAAATGTCCTAGATTTTACGGATACATGTGGGTTATCTTAACATGCACGGCATTAAAGTACCATTGATCAAAGTGGCTTAGGGTTTGAGGGATTTCAGTGTTTAGGTGTTCCAAGTACTCCAACGAGCGGTACGAAATTATTTGTATACTTGAAATCTTAAGGGGATTGAGGGACCATTGGGACTACAGTTCCATCCTAACTGGTCATTTACGGGACAGGCCGTGAGTGTAGGGTCCAGGGCTTTATTCCGCCGTAGTTGGCCTGAGTGGCAAAGCCGTGCAGACAAAAGCGATGAATGAAACCCTAAACGACAAACCCTAAACTCTAAACCCTAAACCCCCTAAACCCCCTAAACCCCAAGCCCTAAACCCTCAACCAGATGTTGCAGCTGCATGGCATGAGCTAGCGGGGCGGTACAGCGAGCGTGCAATTGAGGAGCTGGCGCAGTATCGAGCCGCCCATGATGCGATGTTTCAGCCTGACATGACGGCTGAGGACAAGGAACGTTGGCGAGTAGTATAGGGGCCTTAGTAATTAGAATAGTGTTTTGGGGTATATTATACTATAATTATAATAAGGACCTCCAAAGCCCTATTCTACTCATTAAGGCCCCTACATTATGAAGTTCTCAGTGAGGAGGCAGCCCTTGCTCGGCAGAGACAGCTGCATTCTGAAGCTGTGCCCTAAACCCTAAACTCTAAATCCCTAAACCCTAACCCCTAATCCCTAAACCTTCAAACCCTGAAACCCTAAACCCTAAACCCTAAACTCTAAACCCTCAAGACCCTAAACCCTAAACTCTAAACCCTAACCCCTAAACTCTAAACCCCTAAAACACTAAAACCCTAAAACCCTAAACCCTAAACCCTCAAGACCCTAAACCCTAAATCCCTAAAACCCTATATAAACTCTAAAGCCTCAAGACCCCAGTGGCTACGCCTGAACCCTGGAGTCTCGGACCCAGCCACAAGGCTCCAGACTTTTCGGGGCGGTTTAGGGTTTAGGGCCTAGAGTTTAGGGTTTAGGGGTCAGGGCTTATAGGGTTTATGGGGTTTAGGGCTTAGAGTTTAGGGTTTAGGGCCTAGAGTTTAGGGTTTAGGGGTTAGGGCTTACAGGGTTTATGGGCTTTAGGGTCTAGAGTTTAGGGTTTAGGGCGTAGAGTTTAGGGTTTAGGGGTTAGGGCTTATAGGGTTTATGGGGTTTAGGGTTTAGAGTTTAGGGTTTAGGGCTTATAGGGGATACCGCAAACCAAGGCAGATATTTTGCAACCCACGTCAGTAATGAAGCCGTATACAAGAAGCCATCCTGAAGGGTAACTTAGTAGCTGAATTACTACACTTTAAGCTTTTGGTGATAATATGATCCCTTATATAGAACTGAAAGCGTACACGTTTTTCTGCGTATGAACTCAGGAACTAAGTTAAAAAAGGACCTAGCCTAACAGATGGGTACGTGGGTTTAGGATAGTAGCTTTGGAGCTTGGCATCTGGGAGAGTCCATGATTACCCTAAACTCTCAAGTCCCAAACCCTAAAGCCCCAAAGCTTTATTGATTGCTTGGATCCTTAAGAGGTATTGAGGGATCCTTGGTGCTGTAACACCCATATGGAGCATCCATTGTTCTAGAGTTTAGGGTTTAGGGTATACCTGTGACCACAAACCCTGCAAAAATAGTAGGCTATGACCGTTAATTAAAGGGCAGAACCCATAGAACGGTAGGTTTTTGGATCCCCAGATAGGGTTTAGGGCTGAGGGTCTAGAATTGCAAGCCGTCCGAGGTACCCGGGGGTTTTCTTCGCCGTCTTCTTCGTGTTGAACTTGTCTGCGCCCCAGTGCAGGAAGCCTTGCCACAATGGGTTTGGGGTTTAGGGTTTA
>CAJNJA010013565.1:0-12609 GCA_905231915.1 Symbiodinium necroappetens | reverse complement strand
ACCCTAGTAAACCCTAAACCCTACACCCGGGATCCTTGAGTCCTGACCTCCAAGACTCAACTCCAAAACCGTAAAAGTGTTGAAAGAGACAGAAAGTGCCAGGACATGGACATAAACTCAAATGTTACTTCATATGGTAGTATCCGGTTTAGAGTTTAGGGTTTAGGGGCTACGCCCATCCCTGCCAAGAGAAGGGGGTACACGCCTTTGGAATCAATTCCAGCATCTCACTGCTTTGCTTGCCACTGGTTTGCATCGTAGTCTACTGGGTTTCTACGGTTTTATCACGTTTAGGGTTCAGGGCGCACAAGTTACTCAATGAACCTTGCAGAAGTATGAGCTGCAAGCTCTGCGGATGTGGCAGAACAAGTCTCTGCAGACCACGGTAAACGTCTTTCTTGTGACCGTGCGATACTGACAGATGCTCGCAGAGCCTGCGATACTGCTGAGAGTGATGGTGATGACGGTAGTGATGGTGATGATGAAAACCATGATGTTGATGGCACTAGCACTGACGGTGACGGTAAAACTGATGGTGGTGGTCCAGAAGTTTGTGGCAGCGATGTAGGGAGGAGCACGAGGATCTGCAAAGGGAGGCTGTGCATCCTTGTCAGGCACCGTGCAAAAATCACCTTCGCTTTAAAGCCTCTAAGCCGGACACCACGAACACTCTAAACCTGAAAACTCACAAAAACCAAAAAAAACGATAATACTAACTGAAGTCCTTGGTCGTCTGCGCCATCTCGAGGCTGCAAATGAGCTCCTGCGCACCAACGCCCCAAACTCCACAGCTTCATAGGGTTTCGGTTGTAGGGTTTAGGGTTTAGGGTTGCGGATTCAGACTTTCGTGTTTTACGTCCATGGGAAGCTATAAATAATGGGACTGTGTGAAGGCTATCAGATGTCGAGCAGTGTGCGATAAGGGCTGTGGTGAATTTTTTTCGTAGCATGAGGTTCGTCGTGGGTTGTTGCAAGTTTGGTTGCAAGAAGCGCTTCGTTAGTTCGTAATCATATGAGATTATCACGTACATGTACCCATGAAGACAACTTCGGAGACAAACCCCTGAACCCTAAACCCTAAGTTAAACGCCTAGCCTAAGCCCTAAGCCCTAAACCCTAAACCCCTAAGCCCTAAACCCGAACTTCGGGTTGGGTACGGCTTTCGGACTCAGGGGACTTGAGACCTGTGGCGCCTAAAGCATTTCGGGGTTTGGGGCTCACAGTGTCGCAGAAAACGGGCGCCATTAACGATTAGAATAGTGAGTTTAGGGTTTAGGGTTTAGGGTTTTGGGCAAACTAATTTCAGTATAGCCTTTGGACCATCAGGTGACAATAATACTGTAATACCATCCTAAAACCTACACTTGAACCGTAAAGCCTACCAGACCCCATTTGCTAAGGTAGGAGCTAGGATGAGGGGGACTCTTGGGGATATAGACCCTTTCAAGAAGGTCCCTTTTAAGAGAGCCATGAGTCGGTGTTAAGAGGGGTCCTCTTTAAGGGGTCTTGTGAATACCAGCTGGATAGGGCCCTCGGTTCGGGATTTCAAACATCCAGGTGCTCGGCTCAAGCAGTACTTGCTTCTTCGAGTCAGATCTTGCAGCAAAAGCCTCTACATAAAGTTCTCAAGGTGGGATCTGTATTGGTGAATCTCGATTAAGAGTCCCTAAACCCTAAAACTGAACTTTCTACAAGGGATTCTTCATCCGACGTCTTGAAGGTCTTTACTAAACGGTTGTACAGAAGCAAAGCCTGCAAGCGCGAACTTGCTGAGGTGCACCGCCGGTTTAGGGTTTAGGGTTGCAGGATCCAGCAAGTAAAGTGTACCAGGCAGGTTTGGGATCAGCAGTTCACGGCTTTGGGCTTCATTGTGGACGAGCTGTACGAGATGAGGTGCATGTTGTGGGGACTGGCGTCCGCACTTACCTCGTGACGATGTGATGTCAAGTAGTGAAGTCGTCCTCGTTGGGACTCGTGTCCGGCCTTGCCGGCGAACGATGCGTCACAGAAGGTAACGACTGCCAATTCTCCGGTACTCCATGCAGGCATTGAGAATGTGCCGGCCATGTGCAGCACTGATGTCTCTGAGACATCGGGCTCTGTCGAGTCTACCTATTTGCAATCGAGATGGCTTCCGGTTTAAAGGTTAGGGCTTCCCTGGCCTTTATGGCTTTAGGGGTGATGCTTTGTTAAAGTTTCGTTGCTGAGCCCGAACAAAATCTACGGTTGATCCTTACATATTTCGTTAAAACATACGCGTTTCTGGTGGAATTATGCACGGCTTGGCTATGCTGTGAGCATAAGCAACCCTCCAGGAATCTCCAGGTACACCCACAAAGCCCGAACGCTCGAGTCGGTTTGGGGACAGACTACAGTCAGTGGGACTACTATAATGAGGATACTAGTCCCGATTTTTCGAGCCCCACATTACTGCAGGCCCTGAACTCTAAACATAAACCTCCAACCTCAACTATAAACCCTAAACCCGACGCCGTAAATCTAAACCCCAAACCCTAAACCTCTGGCCTCCAGGCGTGCCAGGTGCCCCTGGCAGTCTGTTGCGAGCTGCTTCTGCTGCTCGCGACGACGGAGAGCGAGCATCTTGGTGGGAGGACCAAGGCTTTGGAAGGGTTCTACAAGGGACTTAAGAAAAAAGAAGGGGCCTCAAGAACTAGAATAGGGTTTTGGTGTATTTTATACTAAACCTACAATAAGGACCCCCCGAAATAGTATTGGTAATTACTGAGGCCCCTACATTGGGTTTCTACGTAAAATATCCCTGGTTATATCAATTTGTTGTTTAGCGAAGTTACTTATAATCCGATGTCAAGGCTTGGCAGAGGCTTGCACATCAGTTCAAAAGCTTATCAATCCTATACAATAAACGAAGGCTTAAATCGGTCTCACAAAGAGGGTGCTCGAATGTCTGGAATCAGACTTTCTGGAAATCCTCGCACTGTTTCAACGAGCTTTTCGCCCCGAAGGACTGCCGAAAGGGCGAGGCCACGCTGTCTTTAAGGCCCTATGCCCTAAATCTTGCAACCCTACCTTAACATACCATAACCGGCTTGTTTGTAGGGTCCCTTTAAATTCTATATTAGGGTGTATACTAAGAACCTACAAAACATAGGGTTTGGTAGTTTAAGGTATGCCCTAAAACACTAAACCCACAAACCCAAAACCTGTAATACTACACCCAGAATCCGTTGTTGTACTTTAGCCTTCAAGCTCCTCGTTTAAGCCGCCGCTAGTGTTGAGCCCTCTGAAGCCTTATAGAATCCGTTATAAGCCCTTCAAACCTTTCTTGCAGAACCCTTATAAACAAAACCAGTGAACACCTGCTTCGAAAACTTCTGGGTAACTTATGAAGCCTTTGAAACCCTCTATCATCCGGTAAGCCCCAAATATGAAACCTTGTATTTTCCCTGCTAAGGAGCTTTCGTTTGATTGCTCAGCTCTGCTAAGGCCGGGACCGCCTCGTGCTTCTTGCCACTGGCCACCAAAGTCCTTCAAAGGGTTTAGGTTTCCTAAACCTTTAAACCCTAAACCCTTAAACCCTTAAACTCTTAAACCCTAAACCCTTAAACCCTAAACGGGCTTAGGGTTTAGGTCTTAGGGTGGAGAGCTCAGGGTTCCTACATACTGCCAGTGTCGCATTCAGCATCACAAAAACTGCGCCGCACGTCCCCAGTTCAGCTGCCTCAAAGCATATACTTGCAAGCGTCACCTTGAAGGTGCTGCACAGGATGGTTTCAGGATTAGGCAATGTGGTCGCTATCGTCGGGGCATATGTAGCTTTGACAGTTTGCTAACCTTGGGGGTGCAGGGGAATGGATACAGAGTTGGTGACACAGAACTTCAGCGTTAGCTCTGGCTTTGCTGAGTGAATGCTCAAGCTTCTGGGGGCCACGACTGGGCGTTTAAGTGCACGCTTTCACAGTTTTCCCGGCTCATCTATGGTGGTGGGATTGAGGCTGAAGGTGTAGGGGTGTTGCTACTGCAGGGATTTTCAGGGCGTAGTCGCAAGTAGTAGTGGCAGCCTGTGGATTTGAGGTTCAAGGCCTGCCGTGAGGCCAGAAAAAAATTGAAAAGGGGGCCGAACGTCTGATCAAATTCGACAGAGTGACATAAGAGGAAACTTAAAGTTCGGCTCGATCCATAGCAGGAAGCATTCCACTGGCAGCAAGCCTCTCAACACAGAAAC
This sequence comes from Symbiodinium necroappetens, assembly GCA_905231915.1. Classification (NCBI taxonomy): domain Eukaryota; class Dinophyceae; order Suessiales; family Symbiodiniaceae; genus Symbiodinium; species Symbiodinium necroappetens. Next base: position 8,405 of record CAJNJA010013565.1, on the reverse strand, counting down.
CCTAAACCCTAAGCCGTTTTCATTGCCTTTCAGGCTGCGATCCCACTTTGAAGTCATTTAGGGTTGGGTGCAATGGACCTAGCAGAAAGCAGAGGGGATACTCCGAATCCTGTCCTCGCGACATCGTGGGCCTTGTCTGCATGTGCCTCGTCAACGAAACTGCTCGCTTCGAGCCCAAACCGAAACTTGTGACGTTACACCCTGCGCACAAGACGTGAAACGCTTGAAACCATGTCAAACATGTTGCACTTCCATACCTCTTGCCTTTGGCCTTAATTGGGTGACCCTCTTTAATGTGCTCCGGCCGGGGCTAATTCAAGATTTGGGGCATGTTTTCGGGTGACCCTCTATATTGTGCTCCGGATTCGGCCGGACTTTTCTTTTGTGCATTTCTGTAGGGTTTAGGGTTTGGTCCTGCCTGCTGATGGTCATTTCGACTGGAGCAGACTAGAGGATGACAAGAGAACGGACAGGTCTCATCGTAGCAGGCTGCTGCCTCAGGCTTGTGTAACAAACCGCCTAATCGCAGTCTCTATACTCTCTACAGCTCTGGGTGCCACTGAGCCCTGTTGCTTTACCATTGCTGTCTGGACCACTACCACTACCACTACCACTGCCACTGCCACTGCCACTGCCACTGCCACTGCCACTGCCACTGCCACTGCCACTGCCACTACCACTAGCACTACCACTACCACTACCACTACCACGACCACCACCGCCACCACCACCACCACGACCACGACCACGACCACGACCACTACCACTTTCGTGGTGGTGGTAGTAGTAGTAGTACTACTACTACTACTACTACCACTACCACTACTACTACTACTACTACTACTACTACTACTACAACTACTATTACTGCTGCTACAACCGTACTTTGCTGCACTACTGCTATAGTAGTAGCTACTCTTCCACTACTGCAGGGCTCCTGTACCTACTACTGCACCACCGCTGTACCCACACCCTCTTCAGACTTAACAGCCTATTCCCTTCTACAGTTCCGAAGTCCCGGCCCCCACATGCTTCTGAAGAGACTATCTCCCTTTACAGCCCATGGACACACAACCATGGAACATGTTGAGGGGAAACGGGCCGGGCCGCATTCTCAGGATCACCAAGATTCTGTGACAGGAACACAAACCTGTAGTAGCAACAGCAGCATTTGTTGTTGCTGACGCTTGTGTGGAGGTTGCTGCTGCTTCCCCTGTTGCTGGGATGTTGCTCTTGTTGTTGTTGTGGTTGTTGTTGTTGCTTCATCTGCAAATCTGACCCCTCATCATGACCTTAGACACTTTAACCCCAACCTGGCCAATGCCTCAACTCGCCGACGCTGTGCCAAGAGCTGATCCCTCTGGGACTTCAAGTCCAACCTTTGTCTCGCTCAATCTCTGCTTGTTCCTAAGGCTTCGGTTGGACACTTTTGAACGCTGCTACTTGAAGTTCAACCTTTTCATATCGACGAGGCCATCAGGATGTCGGGGATCCATGGTTCCGTGGCCTGTACCGATCCCATAGGGCCGTAGGCTTTGCACGCACAATTCGCGAGTCCGTGTAGCTCTATTTATCATGCCAGGTCCCGGCCGAGTAAACGCAGACCCGTAAACACGAAATGTTCAAGGCCCTATCCCTCCAAACCTTGTGGGCCCCGTGACAGTTGATCGGCATTTTTCAATCAGAGCAGCAAGACGCCTCACGAAACACACGCCATGCGAAACAACTATATCATGTAAGACTCACATGGAACTTCGGGTACAGGGAAGAGCAGTGAGGGCCGAGGGATTGCACTGTAAAGTGGTTTTGAAAGCCTGTGGGCTTTGGCTACATCACGGTTGCCTTTCAACCTGGAACCATTACAGAGGAAATCTTACTTGGGCCACATACATGGTCGCAAGCAGAAGTTATGGGCTGAAATTTGGCTTGGACAGCCATTGGAGGCGGATGTTTCTGCATGAAAACACCACGCCGAATCCCAGCCTCAGAAACGACTGGGCTACCCAGCAAGGCCATGTCAGCGTCATCCACACCGGGAGGGGGGCCACCCTTCGCTGGATTAGAAGCTGCCGTTCGGAGGATGCAAGCTTCCGATTCGGGCTCAAGGATAATGCCCCATTGCCTGACGTCGAAACACTGGGTGCATCCCTAAGCCTCCAAACCCCAAACACGCTATACTCACATTACAACGCTCTCCGGAGATGTGCTTCCGCGTTTATGGGCGACAACACACTCCAACTGTACATCGGTAGTAGGACATCACCTCTGAAGAAACTAAGAAACTTGACACCCTAAGTGAAAACACAACGATAGGTCATCGACCTTGGACCTCATCCAAAACACAAAAGTTCACTCACATGAAGAATGCCTGGTTCAAACCTGGGGACAATGATGTGCTGAAAAACTGGAACTCTGTTGACTGATGGCAACGAATTCGTCTAGCTAGCCTTACAAGCTTCGTGTCGTGCGAAAACAGCGTGAGCAAGCAGTCGTATTTTCTGGGGTTTTCTGGTAGCGAAGATTACAATGCCAAGATCTGCATGTTGGACAGCGACATCCAGGAACCTTGAACCCTAAGCGGGTGACTAGTATCTAGACAGCTTTGGTTACGAAAGCTGTGAACCCGGTCCACATCCTAAGGACTGCCTGATGTCCAAGCTTGGGGTGTGCAGGCTTTTCAATACTGAAGAGAAATGGCATGACTTTGGCTCGCAGCTGTACATGTTGAATCACAGGTGTTACGGCGACAGTTTCCGCAGGCAGGTACGAAGGCGTAGGCAACAAGGATTCGGCCGCAACACTCGGCAGCTTGCTATGGTCTGGGGTCGTCCGAGCACGACATCCAAGAAGACAGGCTGCACTCAGAGTTTCGGAACATGCGGCGCCGAACGACTCAGACGGAAGGCGAGACATGAGTGCGATGTTACAAAGACACCTCCTGTGCAAGGTTTCCGGGGAGCCATGCGAATGTTTTTGGCATGACAGCGTACGGCAAGCGCATGGACAAAACCCGGAGAGATCTACTTCTTACACTTGGAGTAGCGGTCCGAAAATTGACCTGGCAGCTCCAACCGGATGTAGGGGCCTTAATAATTAGAATAGGTTGTTGGATACTATACTATAATTCTAATAGGGAGCCCCCAAAAGAGTATAGGTAATTGTTTAGGCCCCTATAGTTTGCCCTAGAATATTTAAAAAAAAACATGGTACTCAACAAGTGCCATAGAAGTAGAAGCAGGTACTGGCATTGGCTTGCGGATGGAAGCAGACTGACTGCCAACGTGAGAAAGGATCCTTTTTTCTGAATATGGAAACCGCGGTATTGCAGGTCATCCCGACAGGGTGCGAGATGCACTCGGGCAAGTACTCCAATCAGACCACATCTTCCAGCCAAACCTACCAAATTACGCAAGCTCGCTGAAACAAAACCCGGCTGCAAAGTTTCTGTATAGTAACTATTGCCGGTGTTTTGCTTTTGTTCTTAAGGTCATTGTATCGAATATCGGAAAGCAGAATCAACGCCGCAGCAGCACCAAACTCTGAGTTCGAAACCAATCTAAACCCTGAGCCCAGCAAGCCTGAACCTTAACAACCCAAAGCCTCAAACCCTAGCTGCCCTAAAACACTAAACCTGTAAACCCTGAGCCCTAAACCGTAACGGCCCTCAACCCCCGCGACCCCGAAGCAGGGACGCTTCTGATAACATCCCAAACATTGGAACCCTTGCATACGAAAGTCGGGGAATCCAGTGGGATCGCTACCCGTTATAGTGATGCTTCTGTGTGCTAGCCTTATCCAGAAGCCCTAAATCATGATCGCTGAGGGATTAGAGTTTATAAGGCGCCCGGCTTCGGAACACTAAAGGTCGTTTCGGACTTTTGTTTCGCAATCATGTCTGGGAAGCTGTGCTGCGCCTGGGGGGGCTTTTTTCCGAACAGCTGGCCCATTGCAGGCACGGGCGCGAACACAACACAAGTGCCAAACACCCCAAACCCCCGCTCTACGGCATGTATAACTATTAAGATCGAAAGGCAGCCCGACGCGAAGCCCTACATCCCCTTGAGTCGAGCCATCCGGGAAAAATCTCTAAACCAACACCCTCTTTACCTAACTGTGGTACCTGTAAAGGAACCCTGAAGCCAGCAGCATGCCAAAACCACAAAGCCCGGTTCAGCTAGAGATTCCGTGCTGTGTCTGTGTGTGTTGCCAAAGAGACAGAGGAAGACCAAGCCAATAAGAAAAGCTGCGCTCGTGCAGTTTAGTCTCCTTGGAGCATCGTGATTTTGGGTTGCAGGTTTAAGTTTCGATGGTCAAGACGTTGAGGGTTTCTAGCCATACACATCGACATCCGACAGTCTCATATTCCCAGAACACACCTGCAATCTTCGGAGCATAAACAGTAAGGCAGCTGTTGGGTCGAGAATGCTGGATTAGAGGTTAAATGCAGGTATAGCAGGGGCCTTAATAATTAGAATGGGATATTTTATAGGCCTCTATATTATGCTCGTACACTGTAGCTGCATGTTCGTGGAATGCAGCTCTTGGAAAGTTCAACCAAGCCTGCACGATATCGGGTGAAGGCCTACATTAGGGCTGGAAGTCTACTGCTTTAAGGCTTCCGACCCCAAGACCGGACACCCTGAACCCTGAAGGTATGTGTTGGAAGCTCCGAAACTTCATTCAGCCCCGGAACCCTGCAAAACACTTCCGTTTTCTGTACCACGGGTATAAAAACCGTGTAGTAAGAGTACCCCAACCTGGCCCACAACCTGGGAGAATCTCTCTTTGAGGCTGTATCGTGGAGTATTTCCAAGCAGGGAGAAGCCTGGGTCTTCTCAACCCGAACACTGAAATATAGAGGGCTGAATGGTTGTTAGACTACGTAGGCTCTCTGTCTCTGTGTGTGTGAGGTTACATTGTGGTACACTGTACTCTAAGAGAGTCCTACAGTACAATTGCTGCTTGTGCAGGCCTCTACATTACCCTGTGAGTGGGGTTTCGGGGAAGTCGCAGGCAAGACTTTTCAACACAGGAGCCGGCAGACTCGTGGCAGACTTCGGATGCCCAGGCACGATGTAGAAGCCCTAAACCCTAAACCCCTAAATCCTAAACCCAAAGCCCTTGTTGGGATGAGCTGGGGCTTATGGGGTTTTTAGGGCCCTGAGGTTTTGGCCTTTATGGGCTTTGGAAGTTTTAGGGTTTAGGGTTGCAGCTCCTACGCAATCCTTGTACACGGTGATTTTTTGCTGATTGTAGCCCTCTTCTAACCCTAAACCCTAAACCCCTAAACCCTAAACCCCTAAACCCTAAACCCCTAAACCCTAAACCCTAAACCCTAAACCCTAAAACCCTAAACCCTAAACCGCTTATAGAGACCTTTGTAAAGCCCAAAAGTCTGCGTCCGTGGCCGGGGCTGAAGACGAATTACAGCATGGGCCGACTCTGAGACGAATCTTAGCGGTTTAGGGTTTAGGGTTTAGGGGGGTTTAGGGTTTAGGGTTTAGGTTTAGGGGGGTTTAGGGTTTACGGTTTAGGGTTTAGGGTGCACGGCAGTTGGCATGCGCTCTCGTGCCACAATAGGCCTTTTATGCCCTAAGCCCAGAAAGCAAAAGCTCATGTGTTCTGCACCTTCTAGCCATCATCACAGTAACTCTCACCTCTGGACATCCTCGTGTGCCATGGAGTCGCGCAGTTGGATGGTCTCTGATCTTCTGTGCTCCGGGATCTGGAAAGAAAAGGCAACAAAGAACTACGGATCCCACACCCTAAGCCCTAAACCCTAAAAGTAGCAAATCCAAGTGCTCCATGCCTTGTTCATTTACCTCAAAGCCCTTGCTTAAAAAGCCCTCGGGCAGAGGTGCTGAAGTATACGATGTATCGCAGAATCCTGAGAAGCTTTCTATTGAAGGGACCCAGCACAAGGATGCCCTCACTGTGTTTGGTTTTACCAAGGCTCTAAAGTACGCCAGATCCAAGGAGCCAGTTGAAAGGGGTCGCCAGCCCATGTCATCTCTTCGGCGGCTATGGGTGCCCACTGGTCCCCCCAGAGCCCCAAATCCGAGCCCCACATGTGAAGTCTGACCTGCAGAAGATAGGCTGCGAATTCTGCTGTTACTGGCGCTTGCTATTTCTATCATTGCCAAGAAATGCAGTGGCGGCTGCTGTTATGATAGTGGAGCTGGTCGCGGTAGTTGTCATGGAGGTGATGATGATGGTAAACCATGTAGATCAAGAAGAAGAAGAAGATGATGATGATGCTCGCGCTCCAGATGGTGATGGTGACGCCGGCGGCGGCGGCGGTGGTGGTGGTGGCCGTGGAGGCGGCGGTGACCGTGGCAGTGGCGGTTGGGGTCGTGGTCGTGGTCGTCATCATTGGAACATTCGTCGTGGTCGTCGCGGTCGTCGTAGTACGTCGTCGTTGTCGTTGTCATCGTCGTCGCAGTAGTACTCGTAGTAGCGGCATCAGAAGTAGCAGGAGCAGTGGGAACAGCACAGCAGCAGGAGTAGTAGTAGTCGTCGTCGTAGCAGTAGTAGTAGTAGTAGTAGTAGTAGTAGTAGCAGTAGTAGTAGTAGTAGTAGTAGGAGGACGAGGAGGAGGAGGAGGAGTAGCAGTAGGTGTAGTAGGTAGCAGTAAACGTTTCCCCTAATATTAAACGGGGGGGACCCCCATCAACACACACTCAGAAAGTAGTTTCATTATTAGGGGGTATGTTTATTTCTACTAGTGCATGCCCACAGAAAGACAGACAGCCCCAGCGCTGGCCAAGCAAAGGAACGAGTGAGGAAAGGGAGGGATGTTACTTGGGGGTTAAGAGGTTTTGACAGGGGTTTAGGGTTTCGGGTCGGAAAAGAAAGGGGCCTTCTGTTCTTCAAGGGTCTTTTGGAGCTCGAAACCCTCCCCCTAATTCAGAATAGGTTTTAAAGGGCAGGGATGAGAGGGGGGTAGTAGTGGTAGTCGTCGTCGTCCGGCTCAATCCCTGCACCAAACAACTCTAAGTCGGAGGACCAGGCTTCACACACTTGCACCCGCGCCCCCTCCGTGACTCTCGCCAATTTGCAAGTCGGAGCTGTAAAGAACTTGCCCCGGCGCCTGGCAAAGACCAGGTTTAGGTAGGAGCGTTTGGGGTGTTCGTTTCAGGGTTTATATAGGCGTTTGGGGTCTAGGATCCACATGCAGGGCCCTGTGTATGGGTGTGCGATTAGGGCTTCAAGGCTTGGGATCTCGCACAGGGCTTGCAGGAGCTCAGACTCCCAAACTCTAAAGCCTTAAACCCTACAGGCCCTAAAGCCTAAAAGCCCCAAAGCCTAAAAGCCTAAAAGCCTAAACCCTAAAAGCCGAAACCTTGAAATCCCTAAAGCCTAAAAGCCCTGCAGCCTTGACATCTTCACTGGGGCACTCCCCTGCTCCTTCGCAAGAGGCCGGCAGAAGAACAGCGTAGGATAATGCTTGACCCAACTTCTCGTTGAAAGCCAACGAAATGGGAAGTATAGGGGGGGGGCCCTTGAGCCTAAGCCTAAATGAGGCTTAACATCATGTCTCATTCCCAGCTGGCCCAGACAAGAAAGGAGGGATCCAAGGCATCGCCAAGGCTGCGAAACTCTGAACCCCTAAAACCCGGAACCCTCTCTCCTAGAAGGAAGACGCCTTCAATTTTCTTCTACGTTTCACAGCCGAAAACCTTAAAAGCCCACAACTTAAACACCGAACCCCAAACCCACACAGAACCCTCACATCTCCAGAGAACCGAAATAACTCACACCAACCCCCAGATATTGGGAACTCTCCACAACCCTGAACCCTAAACCCCCAACCCTGAACCCTAAACCAAATAAACCCTGAACCAAATAAACCCTGAACCCTAAACCAAATAAACCCTGAACCAAATAAACCCTAAACCCTAAACCCTAATCCCTAAACCCCCAACCCTGAACTGAAAGCCAGCCTTGTTGTTTTTGATGTTGGGGCCCTGGGGCCCAAGCTTCCGGGCCATGGCCGCCTCCGGGAACGCCGGGAGGAGCTGGGGGTATTCAGTTTAGGGCTTACAGGGTCTAGGGTTTATAGAGTTTAGGTCTTATAGGTTGTAGGGTTCAGGGCTTAGGGTTTAGGGTTTATAGGGTTTAGGGCTTATAGGGTTTAGGGTTTATAGAGTTAGGGCTTACAGGGTTTAGGGTTTATAGGGTTTAGGGCTTACAGGGTCTAGGGTTTATTGAGTCTAGGGCTTATAGGTTTTAGGGTTTAGGGCTTAGGGTTTAGGGTTTATAGGGTTTAGGGCTTATAGAGTTTAGGGCTTATAGGGTTTAGGGTTTAGGGCTTATAGGGTTTAGGCTTTAGGGTTTAGAGGGTTTACGGTTTAGGGTTTAAGGTTTCCTGAAATGAAACCTGCGAAGCCCCAGCTGAGACCTCA
>CAJNJA010013564.1:25754-38289 GCA_905231915.1 Symbiodinium necroappetens | reverse complement strand
GAAACCTCCTTGCCCATAACCCTGCCGAAAGAAAGACAGAGACAGAGACAGAGACAGAGACAGAGACAGAGACAGAGACAGAGACAGAGACAGAGACAGAGACAGACAGAGAGAGACAGACAAGCAGGCAGGCAGGCAGGCAGGCAGAGACAGACGTTTAGCACATGGGCCGGAATTTACGACTTCATGCTCGGAGGACTGGCTGGCTTTTACTTCAGTATCAAAACCGTTCTCTGTGCGAACACCACCTACGAGCCATCGAAGGTCGACCTACCTTCGCATCAGGTCTAGTATCCATATGCATGCATGCATGCATGCATGGATTTACACATACATAGCATGCATATACGCATGCACGCATACATACCCGAAGGCCTAACTCCCAAGTCGGACACCCTCTGACTCAAAGGCGCTGGCTGCTTCTATAGCTCGACCTTCCGGGCTGCGGCAGCTGTCGCTGCTGGGCAATGACATAATGAGGATTGAATAGGGGTTCCAGGCGTTCCCCTTTACTGGGTGTAGAGCTGGAGGGCAACAGTCACAATAAGTTCCGTAGGACATGGCTTGCCGTCTGGCCTTTGGAGAGATGTCTGGGGCGTGCACGAGTCGAGGCTGCTTGTGCATCTGAGGCTAGGCGCAAATGCGATGACCGCCAGGGGGGCCTGCGCGGCGGCGTCATTAGCCACGGGCCCTTTGGCAGGTTTTGCAGAGTCGAAGGGTTGCAGAATTCTGCTCTGAACTTCACGTTCTTTTTCGAGCGCTGGAGGGTTGCAGAGGCGTTGGTCTGTTTGCATAGCAGTTTTTTCGGCCCCCACACACGGAGAATTCCTGAAGCTTGAGCGCAGAGCTATTCAACAAATGCGCCGCAGCTGTAGGCCTCAAGCGGCTGGACCTGGAAATCAACCAGCTTGGGGACGAGGAGGGGTCCGTGGTTCATGCACACCCATTGTCATAGGAATCCTGTCTTTTGACTGCCGCTTGATGGGATTTGCCAATAATATAGGTGGGTTTCGGCACGATGGTTTCGACTCGGGGTTAAGCTTGGCAGCAGGTTCGTGGATGGTTTTACTAGCCGGCCTTGACAGTGAGAGACCCCGGATCGTGTCCGTTCAGAGCTCACCCCCAACATTTTCGGTTGATGCAGGAGTCGTGAAACCCTGACTGTCAAGCCTATCGCCCCCGACCCGGGTGCTTTAGCCCTTTGAAGCCTAAGCCACGATCCCGGAGCCTCTGGAACACAGCAAAAAAGCTTGGGCTTGGGATCCCAAGCCAAGAGTGTTGGGAACTTTGGAGCCTTTCTCCCCAGATGAGCCCTAAACCCCAGCCCGACGCCCTCAAACCCGAAACACTGAAACCTCAACGGTCTCTTTCTTACCTTGAACCCCCTCAAGGGATGCAAGTTCGTGTCGCAGAAGGCGGAGTCTTTCAGGGAGCGAGGGGACGGAGATTCCTTGCAGAGTTGAGGGTTGGTTCCTCCTTGAGCTCAGATTCTAGGCTTATGGGTTTTGCTCGCGACTCAGGGGCCAATTTGCGTTTAGGCTCCAGAGCACCCGCTCCCAAGACGTCGGGGCTTTGACTCAGTTTCCGTTGGTCATCCATTGAATCTATTTTCACGGAGAAAGACGGTTTGGACGATTGCATTGAACAGCGAGAGAGCGAGAGTGTGTATCTGCGTCTGTGTAGATGTACGTACGTAGGTATGTATGTATGTATGTATGTATGTATGTATGTATGTTTATGTATGTATGCATATACACACACATAAATATGTATGTGTGTCCGTGTGTATATGTATGTATGCATGCATGCATGCATGCATGCATGCATGTATGTATTTATGTATGTATGTATGTATGTATGTATGTATGCATGTATGTATGCATGGATGGATGTCTGCATGTATATGTTTATCTAGATGTGCTCGCGCATGTGTGTGTGTGTGTGTGCTCGTGTGTGCACGCAAGTACAAGGACACTCTACACTCCTAAACTGCGACGGCTTGACAGTATTGGTTGTTTTCGTAAGGCAATGTTGACTATGTCTATGTTGTTGTACCACTGCGCTGCTTTGTGCTCAATGTTCAGCTCCCAAACCCAATCAGGTGCTATGCTCCCAGCACGCCCTTGTGGTTGTCCCCCTTCAGTGATAGGGTGTATTTACGCGTATGTGTAGTGGCATGTGTGAGTATACATGAGCTGCAAGCAGCAAGGGTTGGAGCCACAGCGCATCTAGATTGTTACAAAAACAATTTCTGGAATCACGACTGCATTGCAATGGTCGAACAGTCGATCTCCCATGGTTGGAGAATGTGGGGGCATGGGTGGTTTTGCCATTGTCTGCATGAGGTAGTGGGTCTTTCGGGTTGTGTCGACAAGTGAACAGTCCTCGGGCCAGAAGACATTTTTCGGCAGGTTGCCGGATAAAACCGAATCGATTTCAGTACGAGCCTGCCTTGCAGGTCCTTCTTCGTGTCAGCACCACGCTGCAACACCTCGTTTCTAGGTTGCAGTTGTCATGGGCATCTCTGCTATTCGAACCCTTGCCGTCATTGCTCTTCTGCTATTTGTAGTCTTCGTTTTTCTATCAATCCACGACCCTCGACATTCGCGCTTTGTTCTATGTTTCCATGGGGGTCTTGCACGCCAAGAGACATTGGGATGCGAGGCCTTTCTGTCTTTGTCTCTGTCAAACGTGTCTCAGTATATAGTCTTTGTGCGAGAAACGGGTGTCGGAGTCGGCTCTCAGATCCTAATCTATAACTCGCTTGCGGCCTCTACTCAAAGCTGCTGGCCCATGGCATGGCAAGTGTTCTAGACTTGTACAGATTCCGCTAACCGGCCTGTTCGCAGCAGCAGCAGCAGCAGCAGCAGCAGCAGCAGCAGCAGCACAAGAAAGCAACAATGCTGAGGACTAGTAGCACGTAGGGGCTTTCGTAGTAATACAGAACTGTCATGCAGTTGGGGGTTACGTTGGAGCGTTAGCAAGCACAGACGGCAACTGCGATCGAGAAAAATAGTGTAAGATAAACATGGCTTGTTTCTGACGTGTGGTATTGCAATCGGACAGCACCTCGGCACAACTGTAACGTTGGCAGTAAACAGCAAACACAATACGAAAAGCAGTAGTCAACAGGTTACAGAGGTCATGGTGATGATGATGATGATGACCATGTTGACGATGTTGATGATGCTGCTGATGATGGCACTACTGATGCTGGCTGCTGTGACAAAGATGACGATACTGCTGATGATGGCAAAGCCGATGAAGGTGACGAGGGCGAGGATGAAACGGCGAGGACGAACAAATGCATGGTGCTGACCATGACGGATGGCGATCATGATCAACACGGTATGAGTGTCAACGACAGCAATCCAGCATGATGCCTGTAGCTACCCAGGTGCAGAAACGTGCAAGCCGATAAACTTGGTCGGAAGCATGATCGTCAAACCCCTGCATGCTACACACTAGGACGTGAGAACTTCGAACCCGATCCCCCGTCCACAGGAGAGAGAAGCTGAATGCCAAAGTTGCAACCAATAATTTTTAACAAGCACCTTCAACTCTAAGTGACCTGTTAACCTAACCCCACGCCCTAAGTCTTTGTGCTCTTGTTCTTGGTCTTACTCCTGTCACAGTGTTTCTCACATCATTGGCAGCTTTCGTTGTTCCTGTCACCCAGTGGTGCCTCACCCGAAAGCCCAAGCCCTTGTAAAACCCTTACAGAGCCTCTTCTGAAACTACCATACGACCACTCAATTTTAAGGGCCCTAAACCCTCACAGGATCGCTATGAATCCCTCATAGAAACCTTAGCAACACCCTGACGACAAGCCCTACAGAATCCTTATAAAAAGGATCATGAGGAATTGAAAGCCGACCGATAAAACTCGGTAAAGCCTCATCAAGAAGGCTGGACAAAACCCTGACGAGCGACTCCGCATAGAGCCCGATATCAGCCCTGAGCGTAACCTGGTATCTACCCTTCTTATAGTAGCCGTTGCTGCGAACCATATAGTAATCTTTATAAACACCCCTTCTGTAACCGATAGCAGCCCTTCGAGCCGTTTTTGTAACCCTTATTTATAAGGGACCCTTCTGGGACACCGAGGACCTGGGGATGAACTCCATCGGCCGCCAAGGGGCCCTGGCTCTGGCGGAGGCGCTCGGCGCGAACACGCGACCCGGGCAGCACATTTCGGCGCTCCATTTTTGGGGAGGCGGATTATGGGGGTTAAGGTTTGGGTCTCAGGGCTTCGGGTTTCGGGAAATGCAATCTTGGAAGGTTGTGGTTTTGTGTGGAAGGCAGGGTTCCTAAAGTATATTCGGAGCATTACGAAGACACTGCACGGTACGTTCGGAACAGAAAGTTGAGCAACCGCGGAGTAGATAAGTGAGTATGTGCCTACGTATGTACATTTCCCATCTACATATTATGCACGTGCACTCAATATGAGATTGGAAAGCACAAGCTTGCATTTTTACAACTTCCACAGATGCGTGGACATGTATGTAAAAGGCTTGGATGAATACAAGGTTTGACAATAGGATAGACCGGGTTTGCTTTCTGTTGCTGCGTGCCGAAACGAATGTGCCCTCGAGTTCTGCAGCTATCTTTTGCGAGCATCTGGAGGGTAAGCGTGCCGACATGATAACTGGGGAACACTTCAAGCACGCCGTGATGTTTACGAACAGTGTCGAAAAAGTGATGCGGTTCGTGAATCGCTGCTCGTGCCTGAAGGGAAGCCAAGCAAGGATCGACCTCGGAAGCCAAACCACGAAGTTGTTGGAACCTCGGCACAGCCCTCGAACAGCGGGGCAAGTGCGTCTAGTGCCTCATCCACACTTTCAGGAACCGCTTCGGGCATCAAAGATTTGTTTTGAAGGCAACCCGCAAGCCTTGCGTCGCCGTAAGCATCTTCCACGCTCAAAAAACACTCTGGCTGAACCCCTGTTCCTTACATCCCAACCATGTACACACGATAATCATCTCGCATTCCCCCACATCCTGCACTCAGGGCCCTGACACGGCTGGATCTTGGCTACAACCGCATTGGCTCCGAAGGAGCCGAGGCCCTCTTGACACAGAAATACATGTTCTACTAGATCCTCAGACCAGAGAGGGATATATATATATATGTGAGGTGTGTATATATATATATACACAGTTAGATCGTTAGATAGATATATAGATAGATAGGAGCCTGAGCAAGCGCTAATACTGCTCCTTACCTAGGGCTCCTTGTAGCCGCAACCGGTATAGATCATAGACACCAAACGCCCATATATTACAAGTCTACAGTATTTGTAGAGATCGCGTTTGGTATGTATGTATGTATGTATGTATGTATGTATGTATGTACATACATACATACATACATACATACATACATAGCGTGCCCCCGGCGGGTGTTGCCTGGCTAACATGTTCGAGGCGGAGTATCCACTGTCCGAACAAGAAAGATTGGGAGTGCTGAGGGTTCCTCGAGGTCCCTGCTAGGAAACTGGTCTCCTAATTATGGGTCTGGTAGGTAGAGATTAGGAGGTCAGTTTACAGTACAGATCGTAAGAACAGCCGCGATCTGAGCTTTCCGTGGCCATTTTGGCGATCCGCCGATCAGCCCAATTTTCGATCCCACCCACTCCACCCCATTGATCACTTCGGGGGGGATCTAATGGCAGCTATTTGTGGATCTTCAAGCTCTCGCTTATGGGACCTATGACGATCTTTGCCGGCTGTGTGTAGATTGTTGGCTTTACATGGGCTGCTTCTGTGACGGCCTGCCCGGTCGAGGTATCCGCCTCGCCTCAGCTCGGATGCCGTCCGAAAATTGGACTGAGGGGCAATCGATTTGCACCTATTGCGATCGGCGCATGGAGATCTGCCATTTTGGCCGTGGAGTGCCCTGGGTCACACCGCCTGCTCATCGCACCGTGATGCTGCCGCGCAGCAGGCGGATCCAGCCACGGCTCCGGGGCCCCACATGAAGGGAAGCCACATCTGGCGAGGGGGCTGTTTCCATCATGCGGGTGTTCAACGACCTGCTGCCTCCTACTATCTATGCCGCTGCGTGGGCTGATGCTGCCCCGGTCGGGTCTCCTCAGCTGCACGAAACTGATGATGCGGCGGTCGAGGTCCAGCAATCCGAGCCTCTTCCCAAAGATCCGCTCCAAGGTGTGTCGGTTTCCTCGCCGGATCCGATTGAAGAGTTTTCTCCGGCGGTCGATGCCTAGTTCTGTTGGAATATCTCTTGTGATGTTTTCGTTCGGATGAATGAGGGGGCGATCGCCAGCTTCTCTGGTGCGTCCCTCCGGCGATCGGAGCATCCTTTCGGAATGATGAAGATCAGAGATGTTCGAGTTTTGATCTGTGGCCGACTCCCAACTTGCGGTCGCACACAAGGGTCTTGCCCTTGCCCGTGCGACCTTAGGGCTGTTCAGCGAGTTCTGAGCGATGGAGATCTAGGACACTGGTGTGTGTGTGTGTGTATGTATATATATATATGTATACACATACATGTTTGGCTGTTTGTTTTGTTTATATCAGTATAAATACATAAATGTAAATAAATATAAATATAAATAAAAAAAATAAATAAATATATATATATATATTATATCTGCTTTGTTGTTTTGACATCTGATGTGTTTATTTGTATAAAACAATAAGTATAGAAAAGTGATACATAATGCATCATAGCATAACATAATACAAGATAACATAGCAAAACATGGTATGATAGAGTATACAACAATATGTCGCAAAACAAGAATTGTACCATACTGTCACACCATATGGGACAACATGACCTGACGTAAGACAAGATAAGTTAAGACAATATAATATGATGCAATAGGTGAAAGCGCAATAAAATAAGAGAGTATGCTACAACTTCGGAAAATATATTACAACATGATGAAATGTGGCATAGTATCGTGTAGTACAGCATTATATAGCGTAATATAATGTAGTATAGTATCGTATTATTTCGTACAGTACAATAAAATACAATGTATTGTGACACAGTATAATATAATATACCATAATATCAGCAGGAATTCACTGCACGTCATACGCGGGGACCATGGGGAGTCCGGAGACCCGACGATTAACACGTGTAGAGGCTGTCCTGATGTAGTTTTTTACTTACTACCGGTTGTTTACCATGCATGCATACATGCATACACACCTGCAAAGGTTAGCTGCGTTTTGTTGACATGTTAGATATGTTGTGCCATATTGTGCTCGCACGCTGTGCTATGCCGTTTGCTTGCACAGGTGGAGGTTCTACTATGACATGACATGACATGACATGACATGACATGACATGACATGACATGACATCAAATGACATGACATGACATGGTTCCCGATGCAGGCCCTGGCGCACGCGCTGATGAGCAACACAACACTCAAGGCGCCCAGAATGGATGCTAGACCTGATGCGAAGGTATGTTGACCTTCGATGGCTCGTAGGCACAGAGAATGGGTTTGAGACTGAAGTAAAATCCAGCCAGGCTTCCGAGCATGAAGTCGTAAAACGTCTGTCTCTGCCTGCCTGCCCTGTCTGTCTCTGTCTGTCTGTCTGTCTGTCGTTGTGTGTCTGACTGTTCGTGGCAGGTAGGTAGGTAGGCAGGCAGGTAGGTTGGTTGGTTGGTTGGTCGGTTGGTTGGTAGGTAGTTAGGCAGGTAGGTAGGCATCTGTGGACAGAACTACTGTCTTCCGAGAGGTCCTGCGGCTGGAGGACAATGCCGTGGGAGACTTGGGCGCAGCTGCGCTGGTCTCTGGCGCCGGGAGGCGGGAAAAGTTGTAACCCGGACTATAGCCACTTCCACAGCCACTGAAGGTTTAACTAGGGTTTAGGGTTCAGGGTAGAAGCATGGAAATTTCCAAGGGTTGGAACCACGTTGTCTCTGACGCTCACTGCCGTGGTCGCATTCGGAAACTTGCGCATTCTCTGGATCCCCGACGGCTGGACCCCTCTTCAACATCGTTCCGCCCGAAGCCATAGCGCAGCCCAAGCATTCATACCCTCGGCATGACGTGGAAGCTCCAAGCTCTGGCGTAGTGTACCTTTGATGACGCCTTAAGAGGCCGCCTGCAACCCCAAAGCTCTGCACTCCTTGATTATAAACCCCAAATAAGGCGGGGCCCTGACCTCACTACGAAACCCGGGAAATACCCGGAAAGCGCTACAGCACCAAAGCCAGGCTTCATGAACTAGAGCTGGCTTTCAACCAGGCCTTGGGGAGATGGGTTCAGACATTAAAAGCCTACGCCTTGCCTGCACGCTACAGCAATCCTTGCTTGGGGGACTACAGTTTCGAAGTGAGGGTTTCAGAGCCTGGAGTTTGTTTTCAATCCGAAAGACTGGGGCTTCAGGATCGCATTGCTTTGGGACGGTCAGGACGTATCGAGTTTTGGATTTCGAGGATGATGGGGGGCTATGGCCTATGGAGATCTCTGAAAGTCTTTAGAAGCCGTTTCTGTGTCTGAAGGATCGCTAGGCTCGCCGCAGCTCCGGCTGCATGCTTTGGAGGTTCGTGATGGCTGCTGAGCTGGGCAGCTTAACGCTTTAAGGAGGCTCTGTGTACTCAAAGCGGACAGTGAAAGCCATAGCCAGAAGCATTCACGTTGCAAAGTGAAGCTCATCCATAAATCCTCCACTCGCCCCAGACCGATTGTGCCCCAAGACCTAAAGGACCTAAACCCTAAACCCTGCATGGGGCAGGTACGAGCGGAAGGTCGCTCAGACAGCAGAGATCTGCACGGACTTTGCTGCTGCATTGCTTCAGGGGGGTTTGATTTTTCTGGTCCGGATAATTGGTAAGAATGTTTGCTGCTTGGGTGCTTTTGTGGGGGATGGCCTCCTGCAGTTTGGCCAGTTGTTGCGTGTGAGGCTTTCACTGCTGCAGCGCAACATCACAGCAAACCCTAGTACCCTAAACCCTCTACCGGAAACTGCCCTAAACCCCACACCCTAAACAGAAAGGGCTAGCCCCCCTAAACCCCACGGAGGCGCCGTGGCCGTGGCAGCTGCGCTTCGCTCGCATGGCGCCCTGCAGCGTCTGGGCCTCCAGGGCAACGAGCTGCGGGAGCCCGATGACAGGGTCTTTCTGTTGCGGTTTTTGGAGGGTTTTCGGGTTTGCAAAAGCCAGGGAGGGCTTATGGGTTTTGGCTCTGCGGCTGCAGGCAAAGTTCGAGAGTTCGAGAACTATATAGTTACATAGTTGAATTTTCATTCTCCCCTGTCCATTGCTTTGGAGACAGATAGCTGATAGTTGCATCTCTAGGGTTTCACATGTTGCCATGCCCACAGGACGCAGGTGCGTCGGCTCTCGCAGCCGCAATTTCAAAGAACTGCGGACTCCAGGCGCAACTTTCCGAGCTTTTGGGGCTTTGGGGCTTCAGGCTTCAGCAGACTGCAATGCTCGGACACCGTCGAGCACGGTGACAATTACACATGCATATGCTTATTCTGCAAGATTTGTGACGTGCCGACGGTGCCAGAGTCGGACTCTCAGTTGCCCGGCACAGGAGCTCTCTTTGCGGAGCAACGGGGTTGGCAGCGCAGGCACCGGTGTGAGCGTCAGGGCACGCATGGGGAGTTCGGTTTTTTGAGACTTCCGCCGCCGGTGGTCTGTAAAGGCAGAGTTGTACTACCATTCTCCTACACAATGAACGACCACATGGCAAAATGCTCAAAACTGACGCTTTCGGGGATTGGGCTCGTAGTAAGTTGGTGATGCTGAGAGTAGAGCTGGGAGCTGAAAGTACGGTAGCTCATCCAGGGACAGCTTGTAGCCCGCAGGCCCACAGCACAAGCTTCACCGCAAAGGCTACACTTGCGGGCCTTGCCGATTTGGGTTAGGAGGTGTTGATATTGTCGTTTCAGATATCGCCTGCATGAGAAGACCATACGGAACCGTGAAGGGCAACAGAACCCTGGAGCTATCTCCTGCAGCTTCAGCACAATGTATTCAACCTCACGCCTGCAGGAGGCTCGGCCTTGGTGCAGGCTTTGCGAGGCGCGGGTAGCGACACGTCGGGCTTCGTCGAGGTCACGACAGTTTGGGGTTTGGCCTCGTCTCTATCCCTGTCAGTCCCCTACGCCCGCAAATCCCCGCAACACTTCAAAGCAGCGCCTGAGATGCATTTATGCAAAGCCCATCGCCATCGTGACGGCACTCGGGCGGAAAGCCTTCCTCGGCCACACAGCCACTCGAAGCTTCAGGAAACTCTGCTGCCCGAAACCCCTTTATAAACTCTTTAAATCCTACCAAAAACTAGACAATCCCTAAAGCCCTACGAACGCCAATAGCAAGAAGCCCATCTGATAGGGAATTGGCGACTCACGGCGCTGGACGTCACAGAGAACGCCGTTACACAGGAGGCTGTCCTCGGGTCTAGCGATCTGGCAACGCCTCAGCAAAGTCCTCCGAACAACTCCGGAAATGATGGTAGTAGCCAGTGCTTGCCCCAATGGGAGTTCACAGTACCCTTTGCAGGCTGCCACCAGCATCGCCGAAATGATGCTTGGCATGTTGTTGGGTGAAATCATCGAAGACCGGAGACTTCGGTAGTAAGTAGGTTACAGGTACGCTTATGTGCCATCGAGGCTTAGGAATTTTCAAACAGTGCTTAGGATCTAAGCTATTGCTTCTGCTTCTGCGTCTTTATCTTAAATATTCCTCTGCCGTTGCCCTGTGGCTTTCGGCGGGTTCCGGTGTGTCAGCCCACATCGGGGATGCAGGCTAACTAGCTGGCATCGTACACCAAGGACCCGTCAGGCACGCTTGGTACAGGAGGAGGCGCTCAGGCCCCAGAGACGGACCGGGTGTCTATGGTCACGGGTTAGGGGTTTAAACAACTGTTGAAGGTGTTAAAGAAGCCTATTTAAGGGGTCGAAGAGACTATTTAAGGGATAAAAAAAATATTCTTCGTGTACAAGCAAAATACAAGGCAAAGGACAGCGAACACAAGCAAAACTATTCCAAGGTCCAGAAAGGGGGACAAACATAAGGAACGAAGGAAAGAAACCAAAGAAATCACTGGCCCAAATCCACACCTTCCAGTTCTAGGATACTCATCTCCAGGCAGCTGCCAACTAGTTTGAGACACTTGATGCCGTTGATGTAGCCTCTTGGTGCTTTTCCGCCCCGAGCCTTCAGCTGCAAAGCCCCGGCAGGCCGCCAACAATCCGGGAGCTCACAGAGGGAACCGTCAGGCCTCAAAGTTTAGGGCCTTTCAATCTGGAGGGCTGCTCCAGGCTTCAGAGATCAGGGTTTCTGAGAGGATGCTGGGGGGGGGCTGGCTGAGGCCATGGTGGTAGTACTGGAGGTTCGAGGTGAGGTGGAGGCAAGAGATGGTCGTGTTTAGAGTGGATACATACATAAGCTTTCGGTATGGAAGCCGGAGTTCTCTGCCAGCCGCTTCCACGTTCGGAACTCGCATGCCTTCACACCCGCCATGGTTTCGAAGTTGGGGTTTGTGGTTTGATGTGCTGAAAAGTCGCGGAAAATCCTTACAGGCGATTTCCCACGCAGTGGAGCGTGCTAGCATGGTTGGGCTGGCTCTCCAAGGACGTCTCATGTGGGGTTCAGCGCTTTCACGATGCAGCAACATGTGCAACAAGTAGGTTTTTTGATTTCTTGTTTGTGTGATTAAGGCGGGTGAGGCGAAAACCATGTTCTGGTCTACCATGCGAGCCATGGCATGTCGTTTCCTTTGACCACACGGTTGGACTCTTCCCTCAGTGGTATAAAGCACATGGCAAACGGTGCGTTCCTGACATGCCACGACAAGTGCGCGGGATGATGATGTGTTGCAGCCCTTAGGCGACTTCTGAAGACGAGTAGCTGCATTCGGGGCGGAACAGTACGAAACCAGATAGCAGTTTTGCAAGCTGCAGCGCCTCCACAAGTTGTGTTGCATAGACTAGCCACGAGGCTTTTAATCAAGTCAACAGCATCTTTCGAGACCCTCGCTATGTCAATGTCCGTTGTATTGAACATGATAAGCGACTGCTTCAGGATAATTCAGGACAGGCGGCTATCAATCCGGAAAGATGGTGTTTTGCTAGCAAAGCTTCTGCACCTGCGTGCGAGGACGCGTGCGAAACTGACGTGAAGACAATGGTTGCCGTCTCGCATGCCGCGGCAGTCATGGCATCAGATTCCGACGTGCTGAGGCCGGTGAGTGTCGCTAGTGAAGCGCTATGGTTTTGCATTGTTCTTCCGTTTCTTCTGTTCTTTCTTCCTGCCCTTGGTAATTGGTACTACTGATAATACTTTTCTGAAGCTAAGAGCATCAGTTTCATCCTTTTCGCGACTCCGTTTCTTCCATCGTCTTTCAAGTCGTAGGTGTATGGATACAGTTGCAACCATTGCATCAGTACTTTTAGTCGAAGTTCGAACCGCTGCTGTTGCTGTTGCTGTTGCTGTTGCTGTTGCTGTTGCTGTTGCTGTTGCTGTTGCTGTTGCTGTTGCTGTTGCTGTTGCTGTTGCTGTTGTTGTTGCTTTTGCTGTTGCTGTTGCTG
>CAJNJA010013564.1:0-25663 GCA_905231915.1 Symbiodinium necroappetens | reverse complement strand
TGCTGCTGCTGTTGTTGTTGTGGTCGTGGTGGTGGTAGTGGTGGTGGTAGTGGTGGTGGGGATGTAGCCGTTCACAAATTGCTCTCTTGCCTCAGGATGAGCATCCATACTGTGATTTACCACAAGGGAGAATCGAGTTCACCATGTTAGAAATGTTTGACTACAGTACCCACTTGCCTTTCGACATCTGGCTCTGAACCTCGAGCTTCTGATCGTGCAGCGCTCATCTACTCTTGAGACTTCCCGACCCCGGAGGATGTTGGGTTTCGGAAAATGAATTAATTTATGAAAAAAATATGAAATATTTACGATTTGGATTTATGATTTCGAAAATCGGTTTTTTCAATTTATGAAAATAATATGATTTTGGGCTGGCGGATTTTGGCAAAAAAAATATGAAAAAATACGAAATTAAATTAAATAAAAAAGAACCCAGTCAAATTTTGAAAAATTATGAAAAAATACGATTTGAACAAAAAAATATGAATAATTTATGAAAGATTTGCACGACAAATTCTACA
The DNA here is from genome assembly GCA_905231915.1 of Symbiodinium necroappetens. Taxonomy (NCBI): domain Eukaryota; class Dinophyceae; order Suessiales; family Symbiodiniaceae; genus Symbiodinium; species Symbiodinium necroappetens. The sequence continues at coordinate 25,142 of CAJNJA010013564.1, read as the reverse complement.
ATTTGTAGTGCAAATCGTATTATTTTCATAAATTATTCATAAATTATTGTTCAAATCGTATTTTTTCATAAAAGTTTCATAAATTTGACTAGGTTCAGATCGTATTTTTTGTATTTTTTCATATTTATTTCAATTTTTTTGCATAAATTAAAAAACCACAATTCTTGAAATCGTAAATCAAAATCGTAAATTATTCGTAAATAAATCATAAATTAATGGAAACGAGGTTTTTGCTGGGCTGCAGAGTTTGGGAAGTCTCAAATCTACTCTTGGTTTCTATCCTCCCTTTGAAGTCCATGGTTCCATTACCCCAAGCCCTTTCTCAATCATTCTTTTTGGAGTTACGACCTCGCGCGCCTACGTGACCTCGCATTGATCTATGGACGGCGCTTGGCCGCTTGCTTGCAATCTTGAGGGTCTACAGTGAGCCCCAGAAAGTTCGAACATGGATTTAGGATGGTTAGTGCTAGGATTCCTTATGCTGTACCTTAAGGGCATGAGGACATTGATGTTCCAACTTTCTGGCTTCTACTGCAGGTTTTAGGTTGCTTCGGTTTCCTGTTTTGCGGACACGGCAGAACAGTTCTACGCGTTCACAGACATCACAAAGTTATAGCTGCAGCAGGCTTAAGGACAAGAATAGCGAAGGAAGCGTGCAAGCAACAACTTATGCTTGTGAAAGGAGTAAGAAAAGACACGTGCAGAAGGGCCGAACACCTGCAAGCACTCCCCCCCCTCAACTTTACAAACTTGACACCCTAACCCAAAGTCCTAAACCCTCGGTTGTTAGATTAGAAACCATACCGATATTTTCGGCCCCAAACGCTTTGTACCTCCCCTCTTGCTGAGTGGCCCTGTGTATGACCCCCTGGTTACCAGTGTTGTCTTTTCTGCAAGCCAGAATTTAGGAGTGCGACATGAGACACGAGCCACTACGGTTGATGATATAAATCCTGCGAATTACCCACACAAGGAATATACCATAATTCCCATAATTTAGGGTCCTTAAGGTCATGCAGGATTTTTATCATCAGCAGTACGTCAAAAGAATCCCTAAACCCAAACGAAGCCAAGGCTCCGGGGGGGCGACTCAAGGAAGCGGCCAAGGGCCACCCGGTCAGAGTGGTCGCAGGGCAGGTTGCTTAGGGCCTTTTAGTGTCGAGGATTTAGGGCTTGTGGATCAAATGGGGGGCTGATGATACGGGTTCTATAGGGGCTTTATGAGCTTTGGGGCCGTGGAGTTTTCGGCATTTCAGGTTTCAGATTCAGGCATTCAGGGTTGAGGGAATTTTGCGTCGAAGGGTGTAGGGTTCGGGTTGTTTTTGAAGCCTTTCTGCTTCATGCGTCGTAGGGCTCCGTAAGTGGCACGTCAAACCAGTGCACGGCCATCGGAATCAGTTTTAGGAGGCCATGTGTGCCTCTAGCATTCGGGCTTGCCGCAACTTCATGAATGGGAGATGTAAGGCTTGGGGCTTCGCCCTGTTGAACTCACGGTCTTGTCTCTGGTTAGTTTTCGACAATTCAATATGTTGCTTTCTTTGTCTCGTTCTTCTGCTGTTACTTCTCTCTCTCTCTCTCTCTCTCTCTCTTTCTCTCGCTCGCGAGATGTGCTCTGTGGTCCTGCGCTTTGCAAGGTGTTTTCCTGCTCAACCTGACGCCTTTCAGCATCCAAGCGACAATCGGAAAAGGCTCGAAGGCCGTGCAGCTGAAGGCGCCCCGGCGTTATAAGCTATGGGGGTTTCAGCTCAAGCCATACTAGTTTGTGGCGACAGAGCAACTCAGGAAAACAATCCCTCACGCTAGACCTCCATGTGCCGCGCTACGCTAAAACAAATTCTGAACCCTCGACCCGAATAAACCCTAAACCCCCCAAACTCCCGAACCCTCCCAATCCCGGAGGAGAACTCAGGGATGTCTTTGGGCTCGGACACGACCACTATCCGCCTCGCGCTGTCCCTGTCGAAGGCCACGGAGCACGATGCATTCTGCAAGGTGCACGTCTAGTATAGGATGCTGGGATTCCCTGAGGTAGGGCCGAGGGTTTGGGATCCGAGAAGGTGGCGGCAACTGGTGTGCAGATCATGCACAGTCTTACAGCGACAGGGCTCTACCGTGTTCCAGCAGATTCGCTCCAGAGCTTTTGCAACCTCGAGTGATCCGATCGCACCCAAGGTCTTATTCCGGGCCTGAGTACGCGGCAGCAACCTTCTAGCCTAATGCCTGAAAACCTAAATTCTACATGAATTGCTTGCGGACCCATGTCGTAAACTACAGTAGCTACGGTATGCTTGACAGCTCCGGATGAACAGCGACCTTGCACCGCCAAACCCTGAGCCCGAACATAGAAGGAATATGTAGAAGTCTTTATCATCAAGAAAGCCAGTGAAGTTTCAAGCGGGCGTAATTGCTGAGTCGTGAGAGTACTGTGGCAGGACTCGCCCGGGTGGCTGCCGCAAACTTTGCCGCAGATTGTGGTGTCACCAGTCGCAGGCTTGTATCAGGGTTGAATGGTGGAGAGATCCACTTTAGCAATTAAATACACTACAACTACAGCTTAAGTTTCGAAGCCCGCAAGCCCTAGACCCGACTGCCCTTAGACCCTGAAAGCACAAATCCATACACCCACATCCCCTGAGAAACCCCCTTGTAGGTGTAGTACAGAGTTCAGAGTTTTAGGGTTTAGGGCTCTTGGACTTGAGGAGGGGGTGTTTGGATTTACGGTTTTTGGGGCTCGGTTTTTTTTAGAGTTTTAGGGCTTGGGGCTCTTGCAGGTTTGGGTGGAAGGGCAAAGGGCTTCTGTGCTGGACGAAGCTTTCCCTTCAAGGCAGCTGCCTTCTCTTTCAAGAGAGAGCCATAGCCCTCGGACACACCTCTCCGGAGTCGAAGATAGATGCTTGAATAATTAGTGTTTAGGGTTTAGGGTTTAGGGTTTATGAGCAGCATGTCATTTCAATCCCTATCATCATGACGTGTCCCTAGATTCCCTAGATGACAGAGCCTGCAGGCGAACAGTCCGTGCAGCTGCCAGACGCAGAGCACCTTCGGGTGCTTTCCTCCAGGTCACTCCTGATGATAGCCAAAGTTTGGGAGTTTGGGGTTTAGGGCTGTAGTTGTAGTAGTTGAGGTTTCTGTAGGGTTGTGAGGCGTCTAAAGCCTTAATCCCCGTAAACCTCAAACCCTACACCAAAGCCTATATGCCCTGAACCCTATCCGGCCCCATTAGCACACACTGCTCGGAGAAGCCAGGGGCAGAACACACCGGCCTTAATTGATCTCGAATCGGCAGCCAATTTTAGAATCAATGCTTTCGTCGATGTTTCGGCCAAACATTCTTGGATTTACATCCCATGCAGAACGGCATGTAGACCTCAATCTCCCGAATCACTTGAACGAACCCTTCCGAGCCCTGAGTTCCAGCTGCACAAAGCCCGGAATTCTCTGAAATTCTCAGCTCCAACGCTGCGTAGCTTGCAGGTGGAGAGCGGAGGAGTCCAGCCATGCCCAGCTGATCACCTTGCTCTGGTCCTGGCCACACAGGCCGAGACCTGAAAAAGCTTCGAAACCCCAGTGCGTGTTGTAAGCAGGCCGGGTGTCGAAAGCGAGGGTGTTATGTGGGTGTTCACCTTTTCCCATGTTGCTTAGGGCTTAGGCATGCGTGGATCGTGGTGCAGAGTCGCAATTGCAGTCCTCAGAAGTCCTGGGCTTCGCCCAACCCGAAGCTCTTCCAAATCCTCCACAGGCTGCGTGGCATCCGTTTCCATGACCTCAGCTTCTGGTGGCAGGAGTGGAGAGAAGTCGGCACATTCAGCGAGAGAGATTTCGGTTAGAAGTTGGTTGCATAGAGCTTAATTTATGTACTTATTTGGGGTCGCGGCGCTGAAATTCAATCCCTATAAGGATCCGAACCATGGCAAAAGACCTGCAACAGAAAAATCTCGGTTCGTGCTGGAATGGATGGAGCTTGGGACCGCACAAACCCTGGGACCCGCAGGGAGCGCGAGGTGCGATGCAGGGCGAGGCCACTGACATGCGGCCTGGCAAAGGATTCTCCATCTAATGGATCTAACTTGAATTCTCAACATCATCTCTAGGCCCACCCTTGATGCCAAAGCCCCTCAGCCGTGGAGGTGCATGGACTGTTACAAGGTTACTACGACTTGTCTTCTGGGTTGAGGACGAAACAGAGAGGCCTTCATACAATCCTTTTCATCGAGCGGCACCGTTTCGTAACTGCTGCTTAGAGCTGGGGACCTTTGATTGGATCAAGTCATTCCACAAAACGTGTGGTGCGGAGAGGCCGGATTGTAGACTTCATTGAAACGCCCATGCCCAAGTCTGCTTCGACCCGAAATAGTGAACGCCTCCATGGCGGAGTGCTTGGAAGCAGGGTCCTAGAGACTCCACAGGAGTCCCATTTAGAAAGCACCACCCTAGCGCTTCAACGCAGACTCTTCGCTCAGGAAATCCGCCATCACACGTGTAGTGCTGCCCGACACGGCTCTGGCGCAGTGTTCGCTTGCAGAGCTGCACCTCGACGTTGCGGTTCGGGCCGGTTTGGGCGCACCACTACCACCACCGCCGCCGCCGCCACCACCACCACCACCACCAGCAGCAGCAGCAGCAGCAGCGGCGTCATCACCATCACCATCGTCACTATCGCCATCATCATCATCACCACCACCATCATCGTCCTCATCGTAATCACCTTCATCATCATCATCATCCTCGTCGTCGTCATCATTTTCATCGGCCTCAACATCAAAATCAAGGCTGTCGTTTTTGTTGTTATTCTAGCGGTGCAACAGTCCAAGTCTCGAGGGGTCTGGGCAGCTGAAGCTCGACAGAGCACCTGCTACGAGCTTCTACAAAGACAGTGTTGGCTACTACCTGCGGCAACAGCTACTGTAACACTTTTGCGCTTCCTTATTCTACTTCGACGAAAGCTACAATTTCAATTTCCGCTGCTGCTATTTGCTTCCTCAACCTGCTACCGATCGTAAGAGAGCAAAACCCGATCAGCTCCTATCACCCAGTACTTATTCCAGACTCTACACCCTGCGTGCTCCAAAACTCCTATTCTCGAGGCCTTCTACTGCCCGCAATCCTCAATCCTAGCGCCCTCAGCCCTGAACCCATAGAGCAGAGCACAGAGGTATACCCCGGGCCCAGTGCAGACCTTCGTTTCGCACCACTGGGGCCAAGATGCTACTTGGATATCGCCAGAGGATGCAGGGTTCTTTGGGTTTCCGTTTCTGAGAGGCGAATAGCAGGGCTACATCGGCTAGCTTCTAAGAGTTCTGAACCATCGAACTTATTCCATGTCGCGTGGGGTGCTTCTTCCCTTGCGGTTCCTGGCTGCACGGGGTGCAGTCCGCCAAAAGGCCCCCAGCTGAATTCCTGTACTCTTCGAAGGGATCTGGACCCAACACGGTGAACTCTAAACGCGCTTTCAGGTGGATGAGCTTTTCAAGTCCCTCTCACACTGCAGTATGCGTGCAGAGCTCCTTGGCATATGATTAGGGTTAGTCTGCTACAGGGTGTCCTTGTGCCTCTCTAGCCGTGGTACGAAGCGCCCGGAAGCCCCCAGGTATGGGCTACAACTAACTGAGAAGCCCCTGGCTTGCTTTCAGAGCATCCTCCAGGCAAAATTCTAAGATTTTGACGACAACCGTTCGTTTAGAGATAGTTTTGCACTTCGATGCAGTTTCGTTCGGGCCCTCACTGTTAGCCTTGTAACCCCTAGACCTGAACAAGTCCAAGTCGAGGCATCCCAAGCTAAAGTTAGTTCAGTCTTCAACTTGAACTCTGCGGTTGAATCATTGGAGCAGACAGAGACCGAACGCCAATTCACAGGAACACGCGCCTTTGGATCTGCGCTTTCTCGAACAACCACTGGCTCCTGGGATTGCAAGACCCCTGTCGCCTTGCGACGCCTTAAGTGTTGCGTTTGATCCGCTCTAGCCTTCCAGAGCTAGTGGTCGTATGGGAGCTAGATTTAGCACAGAGGCTTCGCATGGCTCTGTATCACATGTAGCAACCTTCATGGTAACCACTCATTATGCAGATCCATGGTTCTGTTTGATGAAAATCGAAGACATGCCTGGAGAGGTCGCCAGCAAGGGACGAGGACCGGCTTACGCTATGCGGCGATGCCCTCACCAGCCGGAGCTGCCACAGCCGCTCGCTGCGACATGAGTGGCAGAAGCAGGATTTAGGCTTTAGGTTTTGGGATTTAATCTGGGGCCGACTCTACTGCTTTCAGCTGCGACTTGCCTCTTCATGCACTGGTGCCCGGTTGGATGCACAGCCGGGGTCGAGTCTGACTACCTAAGGTATTCACCTGAGTACCATCTAGTATCTAGAATATCAGCGATACGATGAGCGACAACATTGCAACACCCCAGGCAGGGCACACGCGAAGAACACCAGAAGCAAAACCATTGTGGTGCAGTACTTCACAGTATTTCTTTACCCCCTATTCGCAGTACGCCTCTTTCGTCATTGCCGAAACTTGCAGGAACAATCAGAATATCGAGCACAACACTTTTAGTAGCGACCGCCGTGCCGGTATTCAATGCCAGTAACAATCCCTAGATCACCAACCAGGTACGATTCGATTGGCAGTTGTCAAAAAAGCAAAAACAGCAATAATGATGAGACTCATATCAACAGCAGAGGTGACTCCTAATCAGCCTAAATCACTTTAAACATGACCGTTTTCGGAACAATAGTAGTGATATTGGTAGCAACAAGTACCTATAGTCGGGACAGAACCAGCATGGATGCGAATAGCTGAGATCCATTGAATGCAGTAGCATTGATACAGCAGTAACAGTAAGCAGAGCTAGCCATCATGAGCGGAATCTATTCATGATTCTACAAGCAGGTGTCACGACTGTGACACCCTAAGCCTAAAGCCTAAACCCAAAACCCTCAACCTTAAGCCCGAAAAACACCCTAAACCCCTAAATTTAAATCCCAATTCCTGGACCCTAACCTTCCCTGTCAGGCTTTGTGATGATCCTGGGGACCGAAGCCCAGAGCCTTCGCAGACTGCCGGAAGCTCAGCGCCCCGAAACCCAGGAGTTGGCACTTGGGGGGCTTTCCGGGTTTCGGGTGCTCGGGTCGGGGTGTTTGGATTTTGGATCTTGAGTTTTGGAGGTATAGAGTTCAGAGTTGGATGAGGGCCTGGGATTGTGAGGTTGCATTTTGGAGGGTGCTTTTGGGTACGTGGGTATCTGGAGTCGTCTCTTTGCGAGAGTCTGGGTCGTTCGCATTGGATCAATTTGGGCCTCTGTTGATGTACAGCAAGCAAGCATAGCCATGAGCAGCACCTTCATGGTGTCGACTGCGCCAGAAGCTCGTATTCTGCTATTCTTGGACCCGTAGGCTTTCCTCCAGTCGAATTATTCTCCTTTGGGGTGTGTTGAGGTTTGCACACTTTTTTGGGTTTTGGCCAGAGACATGTGCAAGTAGAAGGGGATCTCGTACCAGCCGCATATTTCGAGCTCCGAGAAGCATGAAGTATCCTGATGCTGTTTGCAGGTGGTGCCTCCACGAGGCTTTGCTGGCCACGCAAGTGCGTGGATCCGGGCGTCGGCGACCCAGACTGGCGAAGACAGGAACAGCACACGACGAGGGCCTATACATCTTAGTGCCGTTTTCTACTCGCCTTTGTGCCTTGTTACTGTCTCAGGCCCAGTGCCTCGGCTTGGGAGCCTGCAAGGGTTCAGTGAGCAAAGTCTCCAACCTCCAAATCCTATATATACAGAAATACAAGCACTTCAGAAGCCCTAAACCCAGTGCCACGCTCATCTCGCCGAGGTCCCATGGTTCTGAAGCTCTGCTCCCCACATGGGCTCCTTAGCGAGGGCACGGGCGGAATGCCCATTAGCTACATCCTCAAGGCACCGCGAGGGACGTTAGTAGGGGGAGGTTCCCTAGCGCCGGAGCTGCGAAGCTTGACATCGAAACTCCGCAAGTTCAACCGAGTGCCAGACATGCGGATTCCCAGTTGCAGGTGAGCAGCGCCATCTCCACTCTGGACCTTCAGCTTGCGCAGTGCGATAGCATTGCCGAGAAGGACTGCAGCAGTTAGAGAACAGGTGGGTCTTTCAGCTCTTGGGGGTTTGTGTCTGGAGCTGACCTCCAGCATGCACATCCCATGCTTGATCCCCGTGCCACTCCCCGCCCCAATCGACGGGTGTGTGTGGCATTTGTGAGCCCAAGAAGCCACGTCTTCAAAGCTGCTGCCTGCATGTGTTACGTTAACAAGCATTTTGTGAGGAATCGGGTCGCCCTCGTGGGTGACCTTTAAAAGAGGAGGGGGGGTACTATCCAGAAGAAAAAACAGGAGAAAAAGTCAGGGACCGGGAGAGATTCGGTTGTCCCATCAAGGGAGACTTCTCAGGACATGCTGCTCGATGAGGTGCAGAGGCCGGGTTGGCAAAACCACGTAGCATCACGTAGCTTTATATCCTGTGGCCTGTTGGGGATCGTCCTAGTCAGTGGCTCGCCTCGGTTGCTATTCCAGATCTTTGCCTGCCGGATGCACCCAAAACTCGGGACCTGAATCCTTGAGCAAAAAGGTTGACCGGAAGCATGTCAGCCGCCAACCTCCGTTGCCGACAGTTCCTCCAGGACCTGCAGCAGTTGCTGTCATATGCGTCCTTGCTTTCTGGTTCTAGTGAAGTCTTCTTAGCCTGGTTGCCCCATGAAGCATGATCTGTTGTCTTTCGGTTTGCGGCACTGTGCTGCTCCCTGGCGCGACGATGCAGGCCATTTTCTGCTAGAGGCTCGAAATTGGCCGAAATTGAAGTTAGACTTAGCTCATCAGGCTATGATAGGCTCCTCCAGCTATCGACTGCAGCATCCTCCGGATAGCCTTGTCTAGGAAGGCTTGGGGCCCGCTGCAGAACCCTCCGATGCTAGGCCCTGAACAAACGGCAAAGGCTAGTACGGCGTTGAACCCCGATAGTGATGTCATCCAGGAGGCAAGACGGGAACTACTTGTTTGGACGGTGCCCATTGCTTTAAAAACAGTGCCACACATGATGGGTGATGCTATACACACATGGTACAAGTACAAGGAGTTCTGCTTGCAAGAGAATTCACAGTAACAAAGGTTTGAAATGCAGCGAGATAGCCAGGTAACAACACGATCTCGCCGCATGTAAGGTGTCGCAATAGTTAGGGATAGAATAGTGCAGTGCAAGATGCGGCTTGCAGGCCATCACGTGTCATCATGAAGCTTCGCTGCGGGAAGTCTGGTAAGCATGTCGAAGCAGCAGCCCGGAACCCTTTCAAAGGTCCATGTATCGAATGTCTTAACTGTCGCAAGCGAGGATGGCCTTAGCGTCATGCATCAGCGAGGCCACGCACAGGGCGGTGCATTGGGATTGATCTTCGGGGGCCTACTGCCGCCACCGCCACCTTGGAAACGGCGGCCACCACCCCCACGACCACAGCCACCCCCACAGCTCGCACCCGGATTACACACACATCTACTTACCTACATGCCTACATACCAACATACCTACATACCTAAACCTCACATCTCACGCTGTTAATCGCTCAGTCGCAGCAGGTCAGCAGATCTTTGTCCAGGCCGTGTCATGGCTGAATGGCGCGAAGCTTTCGGCGAAAGAAGGCCTGGCTTCAGCTTTACTAAATCGCGCGCGCACGTACGTGCATATGTGTGTGTCTGTGTGTTTGTGTGTGTGTGTGTGTGTCCGCGCGCGCATTGGTGTGTGCTTGTGCGCGTGCCCGCAAAGTTTGGGACAGAGTGTTTGGGGTTGAAAGGTTTTGGGCTAGCGCAGAGCAGGCTCCGAAGGTCTGTAGGATCCCTAGAGCATGCAAGAACAGAGCTCTGACGCCATGGTTGCCAGCCATGGTCATGCTAATGAATGCAAAGACAATACGGAGATAAACCCTTCCCGTCATGGTCGTCACAATGACTACCATCCACTCATCATCGTTTTCCTGCTTGTCATCGTGATCAGCTTTATGTTCTCCCTCTCTTCCTCATTATCATCAATGTTATCATCATCGGCCTTATCATCAATGTCAGCATCGCCACAATCATCACGTCACCGGACCACTACCATCACCATCACCATGACCATAACCATGAACATGACCATGACCATCACCAGCGCCAGCACCAGCACCAGCACCAGCACCAGCACCAGCACCAGCACTAGCACCAGCACCAGCACCAGCACCATCATCATCATCATCATCATCATCATCGCCATCACCATCATCATCGCCATCACCATCACCATCACCATCACCATCATTATCATCAACAACAAAATTATCATCCTCCTCATCCTCATCCTCATCATCCTCATCCTCGTCCTCACCATCGTCATCATCACCATCATCGTCATCATCATCGTCAGCATCACCATCACCGTCATCACCATCGTCATCATCAGCATCATCATGATCATCACCACCTTCGCCATCATTGGCATCATCATCGTCATAGTTATAGGCATGATAGTCATCATCATCATCATCATCACCATCATCATGGTCATCAAAATCATCTTTCTCTCTGCATCAAAATAATCCTTCTCCTCCTCCTCCTCATCATCATCCTCATCACCATCACCATCACCATCATCACCATCATCATCATCATGATGAGTAGCACCACTTTGGCGTAGGGCTCACACCTACCCTGGTTTCTCAGACCCGATCCCTTCGATGGCCTTATCTTGCCAGACGACGCGGGCTACTCACCGGAGCAACGTGCCGGGACAGGCGACACTGGTTGCCGCCAAGGTAGTTCTCTATTGAATTTCTGAGCGCAAGCATGTTCTGTCACGCTTGTCTTACACAGGGGAATCGGACAGCTTATGGTCGATCCATGATTTGGAGATGGTAATTATGCTGTGCAGGATGCCATTTGCAGGCTTCTGATGCGGCGAACTCCCCCTCCCTCCCCCGAAAAAAGAGCTGCCGGAAGCCTGACAACCGAAAACATGCTTTCAGACATCCCTGCCTCCTCCATTGTTTTCTAACGACGTACTCAAAGGCCCTACACCCAAAACCCAGCCCCAGTCCCCCAATCCCTAAACCAGGAAAGTCTTCAACGCCCCAAGCCCTACCCTAAAGACCGCCATAGCCCAAAAACTCCTAAACCCCCCAAGATCCTTCAAGTCGTACAGGGAGGGGCCCCCCCAGCCCTACCCTAAACCCTAAACCCTAAACCCCCAAGATCCTTCAAGTCGCAGCATGCAAGGTGATCCCGCCGACTCTCCCGAACCCCTGCCTGGATCCTCAGAGGCGGTCGCGCGGTGACGGGAGAGGGGTTTGGTAAGGGGCTCTATGTTATGTGGGGTCTGTAAAGGGGTCTTAAGGATCCGGGGTTGAGGGGTTTTAAGGCTTTTCGTGCTTTAGCTTTGCGGGATTCCGGGATTTTCGCGATTTAGTGTCTTACTTGTAGGGTTAGTGCTTCAGGGTTTTCGGGCTTCTGGGTTTTCGCCAGGCGTTTGCTGAGCTTGTTTTCAGTTTGCTGTTAGTAACACTTTTGGTGGTCCCGACAATGGCTTGTACCTATCACTGTGGCAAGATTGCGACCATTGAGGCGATTACTCGTAGTGGTGTTTGCATTGTGATCTATAAATTGACTTGTCTGCTTCTTCACGCCGTCATGCTGCTTGAAGCCCTTACATATCTGAAGCTGTGTCGTCCTTGCAACTCTAAATCAGACATACGCTCCCATCAATGCCCCAGTTCTACACTCCGAGCATCTAAGCTGCAAGGCTGCGTGTTCGCTGCAGAGTGTCCGGTTGGGGCATCCCTATTCATTCCTATGGAATCTTCTTCAAAGCCCGATGATCTCTCAAATGGGATGCCTTTAGCTTGTGCAGGAGTGAGTTAGGAGCCTCAGGTTACTGGAGCCGCGGCACTGTCGAGACTGAGGGTTTGAGATTTAAACTCATAATCACTACTGTTGCGGCTTGGAGCGTTCGGGTAGGCAGCGACGGTTGGCGCATAAATTTACCTTGCTTGTTTGTGCCCGAGGGCCGCGCCTTAGGGATAGGATAGGTGTTGGTGCTGGAAGCCGGGAACGCCCTGGCCTGCAGTAGTAGGTCGTGGTCCCCTCCTCCAAGAGCTTGCCCTGACAGGTTCCAGTTTGTTCATCAATCCACCGTCCGTTCACGCACAGGAGCAGAGCCCTGCGTCAAGCAAGGCCTCGAGTCCGGGCGAAGAGGAGGAGCATACTGCAGTTGGAATGTGAGGCTATTCGTAGCATGAGTTGTTAAGTTGATTTACATGTCGACGAGCAGATGAAGGCCTCGGCTGCTGCTGGTGCTGCTGCTTAGAGCCGCAACAGTATGCTACAGCTACAGCTACTTGTACTGCTGCTACTGCTATTACTACTACCACGACGACGACGACTACTACTACTCCTACGACTACCACGACTACTAGTCGTACCACCACCAACAGCAAAGCTGTCGCAAGCACCAGTACTGGAAGCAGTTCGGCTTCTTCTGCTATGGTGGTAACAATGATAGGAAAACATGAATAGTCATCACAATCAATAACAGAAGTACGCCGAGCAGGACGAGCAGCTTGCTGGTTTGGCCGAGCTGCACGAGGAGTCCGAGCAGGTCGAGGCGCCCACGGGGAGATACAAGCTGAGGCGTGGGGTTAGTTCTTTCGGGCTTTTGCATGTCATTTCCACTGCTCAAAGGTGGACGTTTAAGCTTGCTGGTGAGACATGTAGTAGATGTGTGGAGATTGTTGGCGAGGATTGCCGACTTGTCACTTTGGTGAGTCGACAGTTGGTTGCTGCGGTTGTGATGGGTGGGGTGATGTGGTGAGGGATGGTCAATTTTATCTGGTAGCCACTATTTCTCCCGGAGAGACAGGCAGACAAGACGGCCAAGATTGGTATAATTGAGCTGCAGAAGGAGCAGGCAATGTAGCTGCTACAACATCAGCAACTACGACTGTCACCACAACTAGTAGTAGTAGTAGTAGTAGTAGTAGTAGTAGTAGTAGTGGTAGTAGTAGTAGTAGTAGTAGTACTACTACTACTACCACCACCATCATGAGTACTGCTGCTGCAAGTCTCAGTACTGGAAGCTTCTTCTACTATAGTGGTAAGAAGGATAGGAGAGCATGGGTAGTCGCCGCAATCAATAACAGCAATACGCTCGAGCAGGATGAGCAGGCGGCCGGCTTCGCTGATCGGCACGACGAGTCCGAGGAGGTTGAGGCACCGCGGGGTGGGGAGGATGAGAAGTTGTAAGAACGAACGATGTAAGAAGAATTGAACCGTTTTTTGTCTTGCAGCAGTATGCTTGAAAGCAGCAAGAATAGCAATGTCGACTGTACTCATACATTCTTGCGCGAAGACCGCCAGGATGCAGAAGCTTTCAGTTGTCAGGGTCGCAGGGTATGATTGATATGCCATGGGTTGGGGGCTTCCAAGGGGCAGGAGGGGCAGGCCTGAAATGTCTGCCTTCGGGTGTGAATTGCCAAACACTCCTGCTGTAGTCCACAGCAGCAGCTTTTTCGGGAGGGCCTTGCTAAAGCCCTGACGCTTTCTGCACACAGTGCAACCTGCAAAGCTCCGAAATCTAGAAACCACCGTTCCGAAATCCTAACCGCCAAGCTGCAGAAGCTTGCCAGGATTCCGAGGCTGCCCTCGAGGTACCTGATGTCTCTGTGGTGCCTCTTCTTCAATATTGGGGAATCATGGCATAGTGCCGAGGCAACCGGTTGCCTTGGGTTTAGATTGTTATGGCCTCTCATCAAGCCAAGGACAGACGCGCTTCAAAGGAGTCCACCTCCTGGCAAACGGAGGACGATCGCCCTTCAAGCGAGGGCACAGATGCAGAGGTGGATGTGGCAGATGCCGGCACGGAGGCCAGTTACGAAGAGGTTCCGGGACCCGCACCAGGAGTTTAGTTTCGGGATGTTTCGGGTGGGGTGCCGCGGCTCCATGCAGCTTGGTTTCGGTAAGTAACTTGTCGGTATATCCAAGATCCGCGAGCTGTTTGTGAGATGAGCTCGTAGCTAGCAGGTGTGTGAATTTTAGGACTCGAGGGGCCTTTTGCACTGTGCGTGTGGATCTGCAGCCCCACGGGAAGTTCCCCAGTTGCGTTCCCAGATCCGCTGTGAGCGTCATTCCCCTTTTTTGGGCGCGCCCGCTTTTGAAGGCTAACAGAGCGACTGCTCAAGTCTGAAGGGGTCCATTGGAACGAGAACTCTTTGCTGTGCAATTCATAGCAATGCTATGCAATGCTGATGTCCATTCTTTTGTCTGCTGAGGTTCGGCAGGAGCAAAGCGGTGTGTCGGAGGCGGAGGCGAGCCCACCGCTTCGTGTTGTTTCAATGCCGATCTTGCATTTGGTCTCGATGCGTCGGCAGCAGCCATTAGCTTTTGTTCCTTGCAGTCGAAGGGAACGTGAATGACCGTGGCAGGCAGCGAGCGGGACCTTGGAATCCGGCAGCTTGGAGTGGCATTCGGATTGGACAACTACGGTGGCGCACGTTAACGTCATGAGACTCTGCGTGTGCTTCTGTCGTTAAGCGAGTCAGATCTGATGGTGGACGCCTGGAAAACGAGTGCAGACGAACTACATCCCCGAAGTCGAAGTTTCTGCCAAGGGCCAGAAGAAAGCTCATCGAGGCCCTCAAGCCAACGGGAAGGCCTGGGTGCCTAGGGGGGATTCGAAGTGTGCGACCTTCTGTCGAGAGACTCCATTTCCTTATAGAAGGAAGAGCTAAGGAGCACTAGATTCATTGCTAAGGAGCCCTTGCAACAGGGACAACTGCAGCTTCTGTGTGCTGGCAAGGTCCTGGAAGCTCCCCGCCAGCGTCTGACCACGAAAGCGAGCGAGAGGCAATTTTTTGGGGTGGGGGGGTTCTGTTTTCAGGACTTAGGGAATTTTATGGATACTTCTGGCTTCTGGTGCAAGGCTTTTAGAGTTCGGGGGTTCTATCCATGAATTTGTGCCAGCATGGGAAGGCTTTCAATGCCAGGGCCGGCATGCTGCGTGGACCTGCCGGTTTGAGGTGAGCAGTGGATATGCAAGCGTAGCAGAGGTTTTTGCATGCGACTTGGCCGTGGGGAAACTGATGCCGTCTGCGACTCCATCCTGGACATCTCGCAATGGCGCCGCTGTTCCAGCTGCCTGTTTCGAGGATCACCCGATGTTTTCGACGAGTACTCGACCAGATTTATCACGAGCAGAAGAGGAGCACTCCGATGGATCACACTCCTTGCGCAGACACCGACGGCCTTTGCTGGGCGGATTTTTTGAAAGAGCCGTCAAGTGCAATCTGCACCTAATGGTGGCTTGAGCTCGTTCTTGGGGTCCCAGTGCACCATGATTGCCCTAAGGTTCCCTGGACCCTAAACACCGCATCTTGGCAATTCGCTTGACTGCAAGGGCGAGGAGCGCCAAGAGACCGAGTCCGAAGAGGAGCTGCGCTGCCAGTATTCCTTGTGAATGTCGATAGTCAAGCCAAAAAGCAATTCATTTTCTGCTCCCGGTGTGGGCTTCCGAGTTGGATAGCAGTATCACAGAGATCAAGGTTCATCTCTTTAACGAAACCTGACTGCCCTGGCATTTTTCGAATCGTTGCCTCTTGTTTGCATTGGATGCCCCGACGGCCCGATCGCCCGCCGAACAAGAACACCTCCGGGCCCAAATGCTCTGAACGGTTCAGCCCCTGCAAGGAGACCGAGCCACCTCGCAAGCGCAAAGCCCCGGCAGTCGACGACCAGGCCGCGGGAATGCAGGTAATGCAAATGTCGCAATAGTAACACTGTAGTCACTGTAGTCCTCTGCAACTACTGGTACTACACAATATATTTCAAGCGGCACGGAAATTGGCACCGCCACCAGCTGCTGCGACCTGCCAACTCCTAGACCCAGCACGCGGCCTTGAAATTATTGTCATGTGCCTTCTTCTTCCTCGGTGTGGTTTTCATCCCTTCCTAGCAGTTCGTAGCGTAACATGATCCAAGATAGCAATGTTGTACGTTCTTTTTGCTATCGATCTAACCAGTCAGCCTTTCAACTATTTGGGAGGAGGACCTGTCCTACAACATTCATCGACGGTAAGACTGATCGATCAAATTAATATAGCAGGGCCTTTATCTACAGGGCGCACTACTCGGTTGGGACAGGCCGAAGCGCTGAACCTTGCATGTTTTTTGTCGCAAGTTTAGGACGCACGTCCGACATTCACGAGCACACAGGCCGCGGAGCGCAGCTTCTCAGAAAGCTCGCGCAGCTTGGATGACGACGGCGAAACGGAAGGAGAGCCTGTTGCGATGGTTTGCAATTTACATTTGTAGGTAACGAGGTCATGACCCGGACAAGGGTTATTGTGGCCTAAAACAGTACATAAAGTAATCAGGCAGTAGCCTTATGCTGCATATCATGTTCTGCCGCGTGCACAGGCATCATGACGAAGAGGGAACCCAAATTGTCAGAGTTATGGGTGTGCACTTCACCGAAAAAAGCTCCTACCCTCGCTGAGCACGTCGCAGGTGTGCACGAACCTCCGTCCGAAGCTGCATGGAACTCTTCTTCCCAGAATTAGTACCGAAATGCGAAGGTCGCCGATCCCCCAGGGCTTTAAAAGCCGTGCGATCTGCGTCTCAGCCTTCTACGATGATTTCGGCCAGCACCAAGCTTGGTGTATTTCCAGCTGCCAGGAACTGGGCCAGACGAGTTGTCGCAAGCTGCACCAGCGACGCAACTGCAAAATCCGCCTTCTGTTGGGGACTGCATCGCTGTGGGATGTTCACGCTTAACATAGAAGCTTAAATGATTAGTAACCAATACTAATTATTCTGTAGGATTCCTGAATATGAAGCATCCTAGAATACAATATATCTCCAAATCCTGTTCTCGTTTTTCCTGCCTGTCGTGTGGAGGCAGGCAAGCATGTGGCTCGCAAGGCTTTAGGAATCACATGCCGGATCTCATGTGATATTAAACTCTCCTCGACAATAGAACATTATGCTGTATTGCCTTCAATTGTATTGTATTCTCTTCTCTTCCAACCATCTTGTGGTCCATTTGATTCTCTCGGATTCGAGTCTTGTCTATTCTATGCTATGCTATGCTATTCCATACTATTCTATGCTCTTTTCATCCCACCCAACCCTAACCAATATTTTACTATGCTATAGTATGCTAAGCGGTAACATGCTATGCTGGCTATGCTATATCATGATAATGCACTACTTGATGTCTGTTGCACTATGCTATGCTTTGGTACGCTATAGTTTACTATGTTTTGCTATATCATGTTGCTATGCCATGTCATGCTGTGTTATGCTGCATCATGTTTTGCCATGTTATGGTATAGTCTGTTCTATCTTTTTCTAACCTATTCTGTTACATTCTATGCTATTCTATCAAATTCGATTATTGTCTGCTGTATTCTGTTGGATTCGGTATAGTCCATTATGCTCTGTTGCAGTGTGTTATGTTGTGTTATGTTGTATTGTATGGCATCAGGTTATTTTTCGGTTTGGGCATATTCTGTCAGAATATTGCTTTAGCTTGACATTTTACGATGCTTTTCATATTGCATTGTACTATCTATACCATGCCATACCGTTTTGTTGCAAGTGTGTTCTTGGTTGTTTCAGTATTTACAATATCACTGCGCATTATGTCATATTGCAACATACCATATGATGTTTGACGTATTTTCTTATGCTACTATATACTTTATTTTGTCAGGTTGTTTGATAGATTTCATTATATTTTCACGTATTAGCTCGTATAACAGCATGTTATGATATTATATCACATTTTCATCATATTATATGAGACTGCATCATATTATAATTTGTCTTGTATGCTCTGTCACATTACAGTACATTGTTGTGCTAAATTGTATTACACTTTGGTATATCATATATTGCTACAGGGTAGAGTCAGACATTGCACCTTACATTATGTCATGTTGTGTTATGTCATGTTATGTTATGTTAAGCTCTGCTGTGGTCAATTCTGTTCTACTCTGGTCTATTTTGTTCTATGCGATTCTGTTCTACTCTTTTGTGTAGTGTATCAAACGGAATTCCGGCTTGATTAACTTACTGATGTAGCAAACGCGCTTCGCCTCGAGGTTGAGGTGGTGGTGGTCCATGCTCTTGCAAAGGAGGAAGAAGATCCCGGAACCGACTGTGGTCACGCAGGCAGCATTTTGAAGAAAGCGGTCGGACAAGTGAACAACATGTTTAATGCATGTCAGCTCAACCCCGACCGAGACTGAAATACCAAGTCACGTGAGACTATCTCCGAAATCATTGCTAGAGAGCTATTGAAGGTGTAGGACGGTACAGCTGGGGTACAGTATCGAGGTCCTGTGCGTGTACTTCTCGGCATGTCTCAATTATTGCTGTTCGCCTTATTGTTGTGTGTACATTAGGGTGTTCTGTTATGTTCTGTTGCTCTAATCAACGCTGTCGTTATCTTGAACCCAACGTCGAGAATCATGATGGCGATCGCGATGGCTATAACTGTTGCCAAAGCATTGGTGTGAGGGCTAGTCATGTCAACAGCTGGAGCAGTACTCATAATAAGAATCCAGCAGCACAGACTGACCCGCAAGACCCGACAGCTTGAATCCTACGTCCTACAACTTAAACCCCGGACCCTTGATTCTAAACGTTAAACCCTATAACCCCTAGCTTGCCTAGATGCCTTCAAGACAAGCTCGACGATGAGTCTGAACTTTAAGTCCTGAATCCTGAACTTTAAGTCTTAAATACTTGTGACAAGGGCGAAAATCCCAGGAAGGAGTTGTTCTGCGAAAAACAAAATCCAGACAAGGAACATCGATCAGATCTAACGTCTGAAATCCAACCTTGTTCAAGCTTGTGACATGCACTTCTATCTGGAGGCTTGCAGCAGCTACCCCCGGCTTCGGTGTCGGCCTGGAACCCCAAAAAAGTTGGGCTTCAGAATTTCGGCATTTTGGGCTGTGCAGGTTCGGTTTGGAGTGTGGCGTGTAGGGCTTCATGCTGCTTCAGGGTCTTTAACTGCAGCATCCTCCTCCTCCTCCTGCTCCTCATCGTCATCATGAACTCGCCGTCATTCCTGCCATCATGGTTAGCACTTATTATCGATGTCGTTATCTTGTCATCGTCGTCATCACCAGCAATTACTTGATCATCGTCACCATCACCTTCACCATTGCCATGACAGTTGCTGTCATCAACGAGAACAGCTGCAGCACCTTCGCCGTCGTCGTCACCATCACACTGATGATCATCACCACTGCGTCATCATCATCACCGCCATCTTAGTCTTCAGCAGCCTAAGCCTCAGTCTCACCAAGTTACAAGCACTGGCCGGGCGGAGCCAGTGCGATGAAGAGCATCCGCTTGAACCCAATGTTCCTCGCCCCTCAGGTGAACGGACCCGCCTCGCCGTTCTTTCGACCCTTTCCTGGGCCCGACGCTCAAGAGGACCATGAGAGCCACCAGGCCTTGGGAGTTCTCGGACTGTCTGCCTGTTTTGGGGACCGGGATGTTGGAGCGCAGCCAGATGACAGAGGTAATTAGAAGGGAAGATCGGAGGGCTGCCCATCTTGCAGCCTCAACTGGGCGCTGCTGCAACAGATCGGGCAGGGAAGCCAGGTCCTCCGCAGTGCATACACCACTCGCCTCGCAACCCTAACTCGGCCAGGGAGATTTGGACACACCGATGCCAAGCGACGCTGACTTGGACGATGCTGACCCGTGCAAGTCGCCAAGCTTAACGCCCAGCTTCTCGCCGGAACCGGACGCGATCTCCTGCGGCCAGGCTGCAAGCAGAGTCTAGGACAACTATTCGGAAACTCGCTTTTTCGTCGTGAAAGGGCAGCAAGTAGAAGTGCTTTGCAGGCAGTGGTAGTCGGCGTCGTGGTGGTCGTGGTCATGGTCTTGGTCGTGGTCATTTTCGTGGTCGTGGTGGTCGTGGTGGTAGTGGTAGTGGTAGTGATCGTGGCAGCGGTAGCGATAGGGATAGCGGTTGTAGTTGTAGTAGCAGTGGCAGCCGTAGTCGTTGCTGTTGCTGTTGATCTTGCTGCTGCTGTTCTTCTTCTTGTCGGTGATGGCGCTGGTGCTGGTTGGCACTTGTGCTGGTTGCTGGTGCTGGTGCTAATGTAGAGACTGGTGCGGCTGCTTGTGCTGGTGCCGGTGCTCTGCTGCTGGTGCCGTGAAGGTAGCCGCTTCTAACTGAGGGAAATCTGGAAAGCAGGAGAAAACAAGAGCAAACATTCCCAGGCTTTTCTTTCGGGGAAACCCGAGAGAAAGCCGGCTACATGGCTGCGGCCGAGGCGTGTTTAGACCAGGCCGGGTGCCTCAATGCAAGGGTCAGGGAAAAATGGTTCAAAACCCTTCGGTGCAGGCGGTTTCGGGCTCAGAGCCTCGGACTACAGCAGAGGCTGGCCGAGAGGTAAAGCATGAAAGGGAAACTTTGCACTAAGAGAAGCCCGTGCCAAGGACTCTTCGCCGGATGCATTGGCCTGGAGAGAGGCAAGGAAGGGTTGCTGCTGGTCGAAAGCACGTGTGAACCGTTCAAGAAGGCAAGGGCTTCCTACTGCAGAAATGTACAGCTGGATTGGAGGTTAACCCGTAGTGCGGCAGTATGTGCGTGTTCGGATGCCTGTGCGTGGAGCCGAATTCGATGAGACGATTTAGGCCTCAGCAGTTGTTGCAAGCCCTCAAACCGTAATTAAACCATTTGCCCTGTGTCGTGACTCTGGGCTCTTCGAGGACCTTCACCGTGACTCCGAATTCCTCAAACTCGCAGCCTGGAGCCCATAGACCTCTGAATACTTGGCCATCATATTCCCTTATAGTCCCTACATAATCATATCATGACACCTCAGAGCCCAATTCTAAATATTCAGGCCCCTACAAAGGACACCCAAACTCGATCAGGAAGATCTACACTTTGCGCGCCCAGAGATCGCCTCCTGGCCTCCGCCCGCTCCGCCGCCTCGCCGCATCCGGCCGGGAGGGATGCGAATCATGATGAAAGCCAGTGAGAGGCTCATCATGAGAGTGACATATTTGGTGTGTGTGTGTGTATATATATATATAGAGACACATAATATAGTGTGTGTGTGTGTGTGTGGAGTTTGGGGTACCCCATGCCTGTAAAAAGCATTAAAGCCTAAATCCTAAACCGGGTGATATCATGCAGAGGGCAGACTGAGGCAGCCGACTCGCCGGCTGCCCTCAGATCCACGGGAGCTCGCAGACACTGTGACATGGACAGCGACTCATCCGCAAAGACGTTCGGAGGTTTAGGGTTTTGGGGCAAAACCCATCAAACCAGGACTACGGTTTAAGGAGGAACCGACTTCTGTGTTGTGAAGGGAGCGACGCAGTGCCCATGAAAACGTGTTGAAGAGGAGTCGCGGAGGTCCAGCAGACGAAGCCTTGACGTCTGGGCCTGAATAGGTGAAGGCTTTTCCCATCCATATTTGTTAGCACGCACCGCTGGATTTACCAATCTCACGCACTGCCCTTGCAATCTGTAGGAGGTTTGAGGCGATCAATCACGCCCTGCAGCCCAAATGGGCACTGGACCGGGCTGTCGAAACAGCGAAGGCAATCATGGACCCCTGTCGACCTAAACTTGAGAACAGAAAGAATCATGGGCGTTCGAAGCTGCATGCACAAGGAATCCCAAAACATAGTATTAGTTAGTAACTGTAGATATTCAGGCCTCTAAGGAGACTCTTTCCGTGTCGTCCCGTGCTCAGATGCCATTGCTAGCCAAGGTGATGAGCTCCAGCTTCTCTCGTGGCGTCTCTTTGGACAAATCGCCCGGCCCCCACCAATAAAATTAGGGATTGAGACCTCGTTCGGGCTTCTGGGATCTCTCCAAGGGCTTCGAAGCCTATTATGGATTGTAAGCGTGGCTTGGCCCCCACTCAAACATCCTCCCCAAGCCTGAGATCGGCAATCCCTAGAAACAGAACTCGGCCAAATGGCACATGTGCATGAACTTCACATGCAGCCTCCACGCACGGTTCGTACATGCACAGTGAGCTAGTAGCTGGTTTTATGGCCAGGCAAGCACGGGTAATTTTTGCCCTTCGTTCGAGAACCTTGACACTGGAGGCCTTCTGCTACCGAGCAGCCATCACCAAGCTCACCACAAGGTCTACAAGGTCGGTGAAGGGCAGATGGGTAGGGTTTGGGCATGGCAGGGTTCGGGCAAGAATTTCGGAGCCCTCAGCCTTATTCCTTGGGACCTCGAGCTTCTTGGGCACTCGGAATATGTAATCGCACAGTAGAAGTAAGACACTCAAAGGCCTTCCCTAGATATGTGTTCCTGGGGAAGGTCTCGCAAGCTCCATGGTCCATGACACTTGTTTCTGTACTCAAGCTCTTTTTTCACGTGTGGCATGCGAAACCTAGTTCTGTCTGATTCTATCTATTACTTACTCGGACGAGTCAAGAATCCCCTGCTATGGTGATGTCTCGGACCCAAATTAAACACGAAACAGCCCAAAGCCTCAACAAGTGGCATGCAACACTTCTGAACAGAAAGGCCGGAAACATTCGTAATACAAGTGTTTACCATCCGAGCTACTCCTGGCTGAATTATCATAGCTGTCATAGCCTGTGAGAATGGCTCCAAAATCCAAGCAAGTCGCTGAGGAGCATTCCGGGGAAGGTCTTCTGAAGCACCTTGTGCACCGTAAACCCCATATTCTGCGCCCCGAAACGAAAAATCCTAAATCTGAAATCCTACAGCTTGAAGCCCGAGCCTTAGACTCAAGGCCTAAACCCTAACCCTACACCTTAAGCCTGTGCATCTACGAACCTCCACGACGGGTGAGGGCGCTGACCATGAGGTGGCTTCGCGTTCTCGCGCGGAGTTTCTCTGGAGCAGGAGGTTGCCTTCGCTCGGATCACATCGGGCCGGGGTCTCGAAAGTGAGAGTCTGAATAAGATGCCTGCCTCGCTGGGTTGGCTCGAAAACCTGTTCGCTTCTTTAAACCACCACAACGAGCAGGAACGGAATCCAAATCCGCTCCAGAGCCTGGAAGAGATTGAGACGTGTTCACTGCTGGGGCAACAGCCTCTAACATGAATAACCCTAAGCCCTAAACATAATTTTCCCCTAAACCCTAAACCTCAGAAGACTGCGCGCGCAAAGGGGATTTCGGATGCAGGGTGCACTTGCTTCGCCTGCTTGGGCCCTCTGCGGCAAGCCCAATGCTCTTGCAAGGCCTATTGGAACAGGGCAGATGACAGAATCAGATATCATAGGACTCTTAAGCATGAGCTTCGGACGCCGCGCCAAAGTTTTCTAGCGAGAGCCATAGCCGAGAGTGATAAAAACGGCCCAGGCAATTCTCAGACAGATGCTGAGGAGTTGATCCGGGCTCAAATCGCAGTTGGGTGGCTTACGGTTGCCTGCCTTGGGCTTAAGCGGACTTGGTGAACCGAGCATTAAACGAAAGCATTCGTAACCTGACCAAAGCTTGGCTTCGGGTCGTCGCTTCGGTGCATTCGGGGTGTTCTCTGCATCCGTTGGTGTAGTTGTCGCTGTCCAGTATCTTCGGGTTGCAAGCTTCGAGAGTCATGTGACCCTTGTTAGGCTTATGAGGCAGTGCTGGCGTACTGCTGCTGCTGGAGTGTATCATGGCTCACGGCTGCAGAAACTAGTCGAGCTCGGTCGTAACTCCAATATCTATCTCTCATATAATACAGAATATAGAATGAAAGTATGGTACATAGTGTAGCTGCCTCCACCGGAAACCCCAACACCTCGAAGCCTCTCCCTTGCAGTTCGGGGCTAGGACTGCCTCCTGTCTCGCTCAGCCTCCTTCGCTCGAGGCCTGGCGAGGTTGTGTGTTTTTTGGCGGTTTCGGGTTTAAGGTTTAGTTTAGGGTTCCTTTAATGAGTTTTCTTTTTGGGGGCTCTTCCCTTCTCACAAAGCGTACATCCCAAGTTGTCTCTCGTGAGCCTTGCCGGCCTCGCACTGCTCCTCTGGAAGGCTTCTCCGAAGACGATCTGGCAGCCGCGGCCTTATCAGCCGACAACATCTTAGTGCGCAGGACACAGCCGGCAAAAGTAACGAACTCTTGACGTCGCTTCGCTACAGTTAGCAGTTGAGTAGTAGCTAGACCAAGTCGAAGACGGACCGATCTCCGAAGCATCATTCTGTGACTTCTGGTAATTTGTGCCTGCCCTGTGGTTCAGTCCGTCGCTATTCGGCAAGAAAGTAAGCCAGCTCGGCTTAGCGTTTTGATCGCGCTCCCGCAAACCCCTGATCAAAGTGCAAGCATTGGGCGTCCGATTTTTCATCTTTAGAAACCGATCGCAACTGTTCCGAAGAAGCGGTGGCTGCCAAAGGCTACCCTGATGAGGGCCTTTCAGGCCAGCTGAGAGCTATTTGAGGGAGTTTAGGGTTTAGGGTTCAGGGCTTTGTGTGTAGGATCCAAGCGGTACAATTCCGATACTTCCTTCGCACTGCCTGCAAACCCTACCTATTTAACTTCGTTGGGGGTCTCGAAGTACGAAGCACGATGTAAAATGATGCAAAACAGCAAAGACGTGCTTCCAAACTGGTTTAATACTCCGTCCAGCTATGCAGGCCTCTGTAGCAGCAACCACAGTAGCATGTGTGTTGATACTCTTGCAATACTAACCAGCACTTCAATGTCACTCTGCCCCGCAGTGTTCTGTTACAATTGCGCCTTGGGATCTGGAATGTCCAGACCACGCAGCCATTCCGACCAAATTTCCCGTGACAAGCCCAAAGCCCTGCACACTAGACATCTTGAAACTTGTTTCCCTTCCCTTCAACCCCTAATCGCCGCAGTCGCTCAACGTCGAGCGTTTGCCTCTCCGGGCGCTTCTCTCGGCCCTGGGTCGCACTGAAGACGAGGCACACTGCTCTTGCAAAAGTTCCCCATAACAGCGCCAAGAGCTACTAGTACTGCTGGTGCTGGCGGCGGGCGGTGGTCGTATTGGTCGTCATCGTCGCCGTCGTCGTCGTCGTCGCAGCAGCAGCAGCAGCAGCAGCAGCAGTAGCAGCAGCAGCAGCACCAGTAGCAGCAGCAGTATCAGTAGCAGTAGCTATAGTAAAGTAGCTATAGTAGCTATAGTAGCTATAGTAGCA
>CAJNJA010013563.1:0-12609 GCA_905231915.1 Symbiodinium necroappetens | reverse complement strand
GGATTCGACACGGGTGCGACACACGCGCGACACACGCGAACGCTTCGCGAACGCTTCGCGAACGCTTCGCGGACGCTTGCGAACGCTTTAACAACGATCGCGGGTCAACGCCTGGACCCCTGGACCCCAACCTTTAAAACGAGAACCCTTCTGCTACGCATTCGGGAAAATTTACAAAACCTTATTGGAGGCGGCAAGAAGCAGTAGGAGATGGTTGACCCCAAGCGGACTTGCAGGGCTTCGCATGTTTAGGCAATCTTGGCAGCCGGAGGCCGTCTACCCTGCTGCCCCAAGGTGTTACAGCTCCAATTCCCGTTGGGGAGCGACTTTTCAGATACGGATGCTAGTCCGGTCATGTCAGATGAAGCAGCACTTGACAAGCTCGGAACCGTTTCCAGCAGGTGGAGGGCCAATGCTTTCTTAGCCCTACTAGGCTAGGTGATGTTGACAAAATTGCACAGCCGGCGCTACGCCGAGCACTGTGCTGGCAAAAGGATTTGCGAGCTGAGGCCTGCTGGGGTTACGATCTCCTCCAGAGTAGCTCGGCAGTGTTTTGTGGCGTGCAGGGATTATGAAGTTGAACAAGCTTCCTCCCAGGACTTGGCGGGGCTTGTCCAAAGTCGGCGGCCATGATATGACATCAATGCCAATCGAGTTCCAGAACCTGGTTGTGATCCCGAGGCATGCGCAAGGGCGAGCAAGGAACAGGCAGGCAAGAAGTGCGTTTCAGACTGCTGCAGGCCGTAGGACTGCATGCTGGTTGCTGTGTAGCTACTGTCTTCCAGGCTTCCAACGGGCTGGATGAAATGCAGACTGCCTACACAAATGGCAAAGACAAGGCAGGCTTTGTATTGGCGGTTGAATTCAGGTCATAGTCATGGGGTATGAAGTCGTTCGTGATTTCAGGAGACCTATGACAACGTGAAGGGAATTCCGCAGCCAGGGCCACCCGACGATTGTGTCCAGTCACAAGGATGCAGCAATTGCTTGAGCGCCAGGGTGTGGCCATCGGGCAAGAAGCCGCCGTTTAGGCTCTCGATCGCCGGAAGCTAGACGCTCAGATAACCAGCAGACGGCAAAGCGGTACTGGCGGTACTGCCATGCAGCTCCTGTCAGCATCTTGAAGGCTGGAACAGCTTTATGCCGGACGCCATGGAGAGCAAGCCTCAGTTTCTCAACGGCTGAGGTTCAATGTATAAAATACTACGACCTCAAGTGGCAATCATGCTCACAACCGCAGATGCCACTTTTGCCACAGTGGCCCAGCGTCAAGGAAGCGTGTGCATTGGGGGCCCAGCTTTGAGAAGAGCACGCGGTCCCAGAACCCCAATCCTTGCATGCCAAATACAGTACCTCCCTAATTCCTTTTGCATCCCAGCGGGCTGAGAACAAGGAGAGAGAAAGACAAAAGATGTGCCTAGCCCTGGTGAAAGTAAGGCAGGACATGGCTTCTCACCTCCTGTCAATGCCGCATAATGCCACCGTCCGTTGCACTGGGTGAACAGTCAATGCAACCCTTCCGGGAGCAGTGCAAGGGTATATATGGAGCATATATCTTTGTGCCGTACAGGCTTGGCAGGTCCAGGTGCACGTTGCTTGTAGTCGCGCACACACCTCCAAAAGAAATTCATGTCTGACCAGAGCGAAGTCAAAGCATACACGAGGTGGGAGGATGGTTTGTTTGTGTTTCCAATGGAAATTGGTGACGATGGCCGTGGCCTTGGAACGTGTGTCGAATTGATGCCGTTCTTCCGCCATGTCTGGTCACATCTGCCTCCTGTAGCTGACCTAGGTTGGGACTGCTTCCAACTTCTGGAAAATGGTAGACATCGCCTCAGGGGCTGCCTTTTGCACTCTTCGGCCACATGGCACCTCACATGGCACTAATATGAAAATCATCGGATCTTGAGCAGAGATTTGCTTGTTGTGTTTCTTCCTGCATGCTTGTAGACGGGGCTGCTTGAATGGCATACAGCTGCACGATGTACTGGTTGTTTGTGATTCAAGGTTGGGACCGTGTCATCTATCCCAGCATCGATGAGGCCCTGCGCCTCGCAATGAAGGGTTCAAGGCGAGTTAGGGAGACGCTTGTCGCAAGTCGACGTATACAGGCGGGCGCAGAGGACAAGTACACTGCCGTGTTCTTAGTCATGGCAATTGCTTAATGTGTGGGATTTGAGCCTTGCGCCGCCCCCAGAACCACGCTTGTCCTTGACACACGTAGGATACCATGACCCTCGCCCTTGTAGAGGTCTGTGGTCCTGATGACTCCGGGCAAAATCGGTGAAGAACTCAGCTGGTTTTAGGCGACCTCGAGCAGTCAATTGGCTTCCTGTTCTGTCAAGGAGCTGGCAGATCGGGAAAAGCGAGACCGAGGAGGTCTCATGCCATGCCGGCCAGGGCCAGCACATGGGGACGGTTGATCGACGAGACGACGCGAAAGGATTTATTCAAGAATGTCTCACGCCACTGATACTGAGTCGTCTAGAAGAAAGTCAGGCATATTCCCGCTTTCGCGCAAGGCCACCCCAGGATCGCACTTTGTCGTCTGCGTGTCACTGGACGACAAGGGTAAAGTCCGAAACTCAAGACCGGCCCCTGTGCACAGCGACAAGACGCAGCTGCTTGTCGACAGGTCAGCCGGGTGTCATGGGAGAAACTTTAAATGGGCATCTTTGTTTTGCCGCTGCGGCAATTTTGGATGTTTTGAGTTCGGCAGCGCTCTGCCAGCTCTCATTGCGAAAACGAGAAGCACTGGATGCCACCAGTGGTTGATGGTGCTACTCTTTGAACTCAGCTGTGAACACTCCTGTCATGGGCTGCAAGCCCCAGCCCAGCAAAATAGTGAGACGACACGCATAAGCCGACTCTTAAAAAGATCTGATTGTAGCCCGTCCACATGCTTCAGTGATGTTGTAAGGTTGGACTTGCCCATTCTACTGATCAATTCTGGCGTCTCGTGGCTGGTGTTTGCAGTGTGGCTCAGTTTATAGCTGATGGGCTGCCAGCGTGACGATCACTGACTCCAAATTCAAAGTGGGACCTATCTGAATTCAGCTGCTCGGCTGAAGCATGCGATCTGTGTCCTATGACTTATGACCTATGATCAAGTGAACAAATGTAGAAAGTCTGTTCAGAATCCAGCTGAGGTTACCTCCAGGCGGGATCGAAGCGTGGAACATGGTGGCATGCGATGGAGCTGCGACTCTGCAGTGCGCACTCCTTTGAGTCGAGGTCGCCATGATTCCGCTAGCAGGCGGCCTTGGTCCAGGCGTGACTTTAGGGGGCTCTTAGTGCACTCAACTGGTTCACGTCCACCCATGTTTGAAGAAACGGACACAGCGAGCAGTGTTTTCCGCAGTGCCGAACCCTGCCAACAATGCATGCTCAGGCCAAGCAGCTACGCTGTCAGTCCTAATTTCAATGCTGGAGTTTCGGATTTTGCATGATCTTGCCCAGTGGCTTTAATACTGCGTGTGTAAACCCGCACTTACTACTCAGATTCAGGTGCAGTGCCATGCCTACCTTCCGGCATGAGTGGCGATGCGACTTCCTCTCCCACGGAGTTATGTGCTTCCATGGCGGAGATGCATGCAGCGGAAAGGGTTCTCGTGGGAGCGGCATCGAGGTCCTGCACCATTTCTCAGCAGTCATCGAGCACCGGACAGGATCCGGGACGCCGTGCCGCTGCGCAATCGACCTCCACGCACAGATTGGCCTCAGGATGTGATGATCATCGGGATTTGCCAAAAAGATGGTGCAGGCATTATCAAATTCCGCTGGTACACACGAAAGAACTCGGTTCTAACAAAGGAGTTCCTCGTTCCCCGAGGTCTGCCAGGCGAGGTAGTCACTGTCGAATTCGGCAAGGTGGTGGAGAAGAAGTACCCGAAGGGCGATCTTGATGTGTATGTCAACCCGAAAGTACAAAAGGTCCGTCGAAGTCGCTATGAGATCCGTCCACTTTGTCCACATTACGATTCTTGTGGCGGCTGCGATTTCCTAGACCTTCGGTATGAACGTCAGCTGATAGAGAAAACACGATGGATCCAGAAAGCACTCGGCCAGGGTAAGATCCCAATGGGACATTTGGCACGAATGCGACCGTCGACGCCTCAGCAGCATTATGCGTATCGGATGGAGCTGATGTTTCACGAAAGCGATGGCGATGTTTTCATCGCACCGTCTGGATTCGCTCCAGAAGCTCGACCTCAAGGCGAGGGACTGCACGGCTGTATCTTGCCACCCCGTGCAGGGGTCCGCATCTTGAGCATTTTCTCCGACGTCTTTATGAGCTTTCGGCAAACCAAAAAATCGAGGTATAGCATATACAATGAGCTGAGGAGCTGGGGAACGTTTAGAAGTGTTATGGTCTTCACCGCACGCGGACCCCCTCGAACGGACAGTACCCGGCGGACCGAAGTGCTCTTGAATATTGTTCTTGGCAATGAGGTTGAGGATGTGAAAGGGGTGTTGCAGCCTTTGGCAGATGCCCTTGTCGAAGCCGCTCCTCGCAGCCTGGTTGGCATCGTTGCAAAC
This sequence comes from Symbiodinium necroappetens, assembly GCA_905231915.1. Taxonomy (NCBI): domain Eukaryota; class Dinophyceae; order Suessiales; family Symbiodiniaceae; genus Symbiodinium; species Symbiodinium necroappetens. The sequence goes on along the minus strand of CAJNJA010013563.1, from coordinate 8,070 downwards.
GTTGCGCGATCTCGACGTGCTGCGATGGGCGGGCGAAGAGAGGTGCTGCTATATGGCAGAAGATACGTGCGGCAATCCTTCGAGGTTAACCTTGGTGGTGACCTACGCCGCTTTCTGCTGGAAATTGGTGCTGGCTCCCGGTTGGCAGCACATGGAGGTCTGCTCAGAGAGTTATGCGAGACTGTGATTGCAATGTGTGGCTTAACCGAGACTGACACATTGTGGCACTGTTTCTGCAGTGGGGGTGAGCTAAGTTTGGCTCTCGGGCAGCTTTGTGAGCATGTTGTTGCCATTGGTACATCAGCAACAGAAGTTGGAGAGCTCAAGAGGAATCTGGCGGCAAACAATGTGTCCAACACCACGACAGTTCTGTGCAATCTCAGGAGTCCTTTCACCCTGAAGCAGCTTTCCTTCCACATCTCACAGTCACAGCAACAACGACTGCTGCTCGGCACTGGGAAAGAGCAGGACAAGGCACGGGAATATGCACTTACTTGTTTCGTTCCAGGTGAAAGCCGCCGACGGCAATTGCAAAGACTCACGGCTGCACCTTTCAATGCTCCGTTGCTGCGGAAAGATGCGCTGGCACATCAGGAACTGCAGCTTTTGTTGCCAGCCTTTGTTCGCGACTTTCGCCCCGTGCTGACAACCTTGCCTGTCCCCTTGAGCCGCAACGATTCGGAGGACACGCCGCAAGTCCGCGAAGTTCCTCCTGAAATGGAAACCCGATTAAAGCGACTGTACAGAAGACTAGCTTTGAAATACCACCCTGACAAAAACCCAAACGATGCTGATGCTTCCGAGCGGTTCCAGGCACTGACACGAGCTTATAAGGCCCTTGTTGGAGAGACGGCGGGAACGGAAGAAGGGGATGAAGATGCTGTGGATCCGTTCCTCGTCGCGAAGGCCAGCTCATATAGAGTGAAGTCGAAGAATTTCTGGCGATATGAAAGGTCTGTACGAAAGGCTCGTCCAGGACAGGAGAGTGGTAGCACAGAAGAAGGTGAAGAGGACAGAGATAGGGACATGGATGAAACTGAAGCCAAAGTGGCAGAAGCCTTCGGTGAAGACGAAGGTGAAAATGAGGAGTGGGATGTAGAAGATGGAGACTCCGACATCGAGATCGAGATGGAGATTGACAGCGCCTGGGCCCAAGCGGCCCAGCCAGAGAGCCTTGGACCTGGGCACCAGCAAGACAAGACTGCCACTGCCTCGGCCTCTGCGGCCTCTGCGATGGACGTGGTGCTACATGATGGCGACACAAGACTCGCACACGCCGGAACAGAATCATCAGCTCCGACGCTTCCTCCTCCCGATGTGATTCTTTGTTGCCAGCCGAGGAATCGCAAGAAGGGCCGGGGCACGCCCAGTTATTTTCACAGCTGGCTGCGATCAACAGCTGCTCGTGCCATCGTCTATGTATCCGTTGATGCTTCAGCTTTCCGGGCTGATGCAGAGCACCTTCGCGAGCTAGGTTACCACGTCACCAAAGTTCAGCCCTTCGACCCGGAACCTCACCGCAAGCCCGTCCTGCTGGTGGCCAAATTCGAGCTTATCCGACCGCTTGAAGGGTTGGAAGAGTACACAGACCACACAGATCAGCTGCTGCCCGGCGCACCCGGACTTCTGCCGGACGTCCAGCCAGTCCTTGTTGCTGGGGGCTATCGGTCCCTTCCAGCCCCTCAGAAGACCTGACGAAAACCACGTCTCACCCGGAAAAAACTGCGGTTGGCAACAACAGCTTGCTTTCAGCATTCGATCATTCGGCCGATCGGACGCCTCACCGGCAGAGTCTTAGCCTAAATTCTCAATTTCTTGTGTGGCCTGGACTTGGAGAGGCCCAGGCCCTGCGCCGCCACCGCCGGAGCTGCTGAGGCGATGATGGGTTCGTTCTAGGAGCTCAACACAGCTTGCAGCATTTGCAGCAAGTTCTGAAACGCATGGATGTGTTCAGGTACAAAAAAGCTTTGTATTTGATTGTAGACTGGAGCTCAGTCATCGCCTGCATCCAGCTGCAGTACAGCTTGCACCCGCCTTGCACCTTGCTCAGGTTGGTTATATGGTTGTGCTACTCATGTCGCTGACAGCTGGAGCCTTCAATGCTGGCATCAATTATGTACACGCCTCGGATACTCAGCGTATGCGGGTGAAACGAGAGTAAGGCTCTGGCTCCTTTGATCAAGAGCTGTCCAGGGGAACCCTGGAGAAATAACAGACGATATTCTCGATTACCGGCTGCAAGAATGCCTCCTGACCCTCCTGACGACCATGCTCTCCGCTCTCTACTACCGCACGGTACTTTTCCCAGCGACACGGAGGTCGAGCCTGTTCGTCAGATTGACTGAATGTGTGTATCCCGGGACATACAGGCTAGCCTTGTTTATAGGGGCTCTGGACCTCTAAGCCAAGAGCTGATCCTGACATCTCCAGCCGAAGAAGTTCAAGCAGGTTAGGACGGTTAGGAAAATGTGTTCATGCTTCAGCTGTTTTGAGCATCCTCAACCAAGAAAAACTGTCCTCCTCAGAGTAAAGTCTGGATAGGGATGCAAACAAGATCGGGTTGCTTGTCCTGCCGAGACGTTCTGCCAACCGTTTTGGGCCTGCGCCCAGCGAGATGCCCCCCTTTGCTCTGCAGCGCTTAAGCCGAAAGGCACTATATAGGGCACAGCCAACAGGGAACAAGTCAGGTCAGCTCTTGCAGTCGCTAGCCCATGCCAGGTCTTTGTTCTGGCGGCAGCTGCTGCGATGGCATCAAGATCTGACCAGTCTTTGGACTCAACACGGTAAGTTTGCCCAACCACTTCCTGTACAGTCGCAGTGTCTTCGAGGTGCATGAGCACATGCATCGTTCCTTTTTTTCTCTTAGCCTTCATCTCATTGCCGCTGCCTGAGATTCCAAGCTGCACGATTGCGTGCATGCGTGTGCAGGCATGCAGAGATTATGAAGGTTCTTCGACATACTGAATGTCATCAGTCTACTTGCAGAACCATACCCTGGAGCGGGCAACATGTTTTCCAGCGATTGCCCCAAGCCAGCGATGCACTTAGACCTGCGTCGCGGGTCAGTTGTCCACGATCACTCTTTTCTGGTGCTGCTTTCAAATGTTCTTGCTGCTTCGCAAGTTGGAAGCGACTCTACTGAAGAACACCACCATCTATTTACAAGATGCGGCTGTGAACGGTACCGCCGCATATACCGTTCCAGCCAATACAAAGGCCATGGAGGAGCAATTCTAATATGCTGCTCTAAGATACCTTTGAGCGCAGGTAGACATCCCACGAAATTTGTGTAGCAGCCGATGGGCCTGGTGCCTCAGTTCAGCCTTCACGCTTCAGATTGACCACTCGGGCAGACAGTGTAAGGTAGTCCAAAACGCGCTGTGCTTACCCCGCTCTGCACCGATCAGAGCAAGTCTCGAAAGCATGATGCGCAGCCTATGATTCAATGGAGGTGGCAATGCTTCTTGGTGTCCTTTTGGATTTTGTTGCGTTTGGCCCCGAGCCCTGAAGCAAGGCGTCTAGCAGCCTAGATGCACTTGAACTTGTGCCGGTCTGCTTGTGTCACTGAGGACGAGAGTGGGCTACAGAATGTTCAAGACTAGTGTGGAGTTGCAGCCTTGGGGCCTTGGGCTATCTGCCAGGAAGCATGTCCTGCAAGCATCTGCTGCAAGGTTGATGCAGGGCCAGGGCCAGGGGCAGGACAACCATGAACAGCATGGCTGTGCGGCTTTGGATGGCGCGCCTCTTTGGCAGGCCGGTTTGGGCCAGCAGCTGATGATGACTCAACAATCTCCACTACAAGGATACGGCTGCAAACATCCTCAAACTGCTTCAAGCCCCCAGCCAACTCTCCTCACCAGGAGGTGAGCAGCCTGGAAACGGACCTGGTGGTGCAGGACTGCTGGTTTTGCGGCATGCGTAATCATGCATACACCGCCTAGCTCAGCTTGTGCTTTGTGCTGTGAAGGAGGGCCTTCCAGGAATCCGACAGGCGCTCAGTCGGCCGGTCTGTACTCGTGTCTGTGGCATGGCCAAATTGCTGTGTGTGTGTGTGTGACCTCAGCCCAGGCGCGGACAGGGTTTTCAACCTTTTCAGGGCTCTGGTGCACAGCTCAGGCTTCTCAGGATAGAAGCGCATGCCACAGTTGCACGAAGCTGCCTTGTTGCACAGTCCTCGACCTACAAGGCCAGACACTCTCCGCTTGACATGCAGCCAGGTGCCGATTACGACTGCACGCGGTCGCGTAATAAGTTGCGTGACCAAGGAGGCGGCGTTATCTTTGCTTCTCTGAGCAGCGCTTCGCAGCGCTACGCCGTTAACCCTGCATGTACAGCTGCAGAGTGGATCAGAGAAGTGCCTTCAGCGTGCTGCGACTCGTTTCTGAAGAAACTGGTCAGGTCCTGTTAGGCAAGCTCGCAGTGCACATGAGGTGCACACGAAGTCAAATTGACCCATCGGCTCGGAAAAGTTGCGTTGTTTCGTTGGCACTTTGCTCAGAGGCTCAGTCTGTGTACCGTGTACTGTTTACCTCGCAGTAAGTAGGGCCGGTGGCGCTAGGCCTGCGATGGCTCGTCAGAGAGTGAGAGTGGTGCGTGGTGTCTTCGCCAAGGCATGAGAGCAGGTTAGAGCAGCTTCAGACGAACCCCTGAGATTACGCAGCACTCGCTGGACAGTTGACAAGATGGGCACGATGGATACAAGACAGGGGTTCCAGAAAGGCTCGTGTGTGTGTGTGTGTGCGTGTTCTGATCATGGCGCCTTTGCAACATTGAGGCAGGACATGATAAGCACCACACAGCTGGAAGGGTGGCCGGTCAGGTGGTGTGAAAGTTGATAATCATGTCAGTACGTAGTGAGGAGAAGTACCCAGTTTTGCGATTCACCTGGACCGAAGCTTTTGTATACCTCGCACCGGCTGATGTCTTCTTGGCTTGTAGGCGGATTCAGACACGACAGACGTAGGTCGTTGTTCTCTAGGTTGTTTTGAATCACTGCCTCGATGAACTCCAAGCAGTCCTCACCAGGGCACTGGCCAGCCCAACCCAAAGCTAACGGAAACAGGAGAGGGCAGGGTACAAAACATCGGGCACGAAACGCCCATGCCCAAGTGGAGGCCTGCGCAGGTCTTACGCGAGCGATCGTACCACAACACACCACAGTGCATTATGAATCGGACGAATCGGCGCGGGAATGTGCTGTTTATGGTGTCGATGGTGTGGCATGGCGAACGATCACTGAAAACAGCATGGAAAGGACGTGGGAATTACAAGAAGGCGACCGGGTTTAGGTCGGCCTTGCCTGGCATGCCTGACGTTGTCTCGAAGGAAGGACATGCCATGTGGTTCAGGACCTTGCTGTGTAGTGCACGTGTACATCCAGGGACAAGCGGGTAAAGTGTTGCGTCCGTGGTGTTTGGAGATGTTTGGAGCTGTTTGTGATCTTCGTGTTTGACATGAGGTCTGATCTGGAGCGAGAAAGGTCAGAGGCTGTTGCACCGACGGGGTACCACCTGCGGTCGTTTGGCAGCCCACGCATGTAGTCCCACCGCGGCCGGTGAAGCTGGCACCCCGGCTACTGCGACATCTTGCTCGCCTGACCTCGAGAAGGGCAGTTCGTCCGGTCGTGGTCGCGCCCCGAAATCCGTCGAAAGGGACACTCGGTGCCTCCTAAGCCTTGGACGCCCCTCTGTCTCTCTCCCTCTCTACCTTCTTTCTGCCTATTACTGTGTCCTTCTTCCAGCTAGCGACGTCCGCACCCTACCCCATCAAGATGTATCTCAAAAGATCTGTCTATTGTGCTTTAGAAGAATACTCGAAACCCTAAAACCCTGATAACACATTTATCAAAAGGGACACGGGCCCACAGGTGCCGGCGCACAGCTGGCCAACCAGATGCGCGAAGTTAAGAATCACCACTTCAATCTTGGCAGCCCTTAGGCCTTATAAATAGGACGCAATCAGCATGTTGATCATGCCGTTGTGCATTGCCACGACGGCCCCACCTGCGAGTCGCAGGCGGTATCTACGCAGCCGGTCGGTGGTCAGCATGCGCTCCCGACCCCTTCGGTTGCACCGTGTTCTTCGAGTTCGCCTCGACTGGTGGTCAGTCCCGGCCAACGTGTCGGCATTATTCGGCCGTTGAAGCAGCTCAGTATCGTGACACCCTCGCCACCCCAGTTCTGGGACATGACGTCAAGGTGCAATCTGCGCTGCTGAGGGCAACGATTCAGAATGATTCAGACTAACCCGGGACCAGTTCGTCCTCACCGCCATTTACGTGTTCAGTGGTGACCTCACTGCCTACCACATGTTTAGTGGTGCCATCGTTGCCTACTCCACATTCGGTGGTATGTTCGCCGGCGATTTGCAAAATCGGGGCTAAAGGGCTCCAGACACTCTGTCCGCTGTCCGGCAAGATGTTGCAGGTTCGCACGAGCCAAAAGCTGTGTCAGGAAGTCTTTCCTGTTCGTATAAGGATAGTTCAAAGTTTTGTTCGGCTTTCTGGCCTGGGAAACATTCACTGATTTCAGGCCACCAGTCGTCCGAGTTCGTCCAGCTGGGATACCCCTATAGGAACATGATCTCTAAAGGCCCTTTTTGTGGTTGCTACCCGTGCCAGGCGGGTGCTCGGTCCTCAGGGTGGTGAGGACCAACCACCGTCGGGGGTTAAGTTCGGAGACACTCTTGAGGTTCGTAAGCCAAGCTGGCATCCAACCTGCAGGGGCAATGCCGCACAGACACCTTTGTGCTGGTCGCGTGTGCACCTTCGACGTCTCGAAGGCCACAAGTTAAGCTCGCACCGAGAACTGTGGATCTCCATCCCCTGTCGCCAGCAGGTTCAGGGTCGCTCTGTTTGTTGTCAGGTGTGCCTCCACTCAATCACGAGTTGTTGCACATAGCCATGGGGACCCGTTCGTAGTTGTGCGAGGCGGCCTCGTCAAAACTAGTGTCCCGCCGTCTTGCGACCGCCCAAGCCTGAGGCTCGCCAGCAACCGCCGTTCGCAGCTGGCCTCGCCTCAAACGCAAGTGGAATCGTCAGCGGGAAATGTTGCGCCCACGTCGCGAAATTCAGTAATCCGGTCGCTGAAGATGTTGTCTGTTTCCCTTGCTTGCCTCACCAGGCCCCCGCCAACCGCAGAGGGTAGGGCACCGCCCCCCAAACATACGCACAAAGAGTCGCGCGAGACCTTTTAAGAGGTGGCGTTCGGACGACTGGAAATGTCCTCCGTCGCAGCAATACCGTGAGTAAGCATTGGTGACAGAGAAAGGGCCATGTACGGCTGTGCACTGGGATTTCTGCACGATTTCTCACTGGAATTCAGCTCTGCACCTGACAACCGCGACGCTTTTGTTCGCCACTCTGGGTGGACTGGTGTTCGCTAGTCTCTGACGTGTTTTGGGGCTTTTCAAGCTGCTGCAATGCCGCTGGTGGGTCCCTTGCGCCCAGATTCTCAGGGCCGATTCGAAGTACTCCAATCAATTGCAAAGAAAGAGCACATTCGTGGACAACTTTTGGCGGATTAAACAGAAGAAGGCGAAACCCCTTCGGCTTCCCCAACTTTGTTAGGTGTTTTCTGTAAGATCAAAGACCGCTTCCTGCTCACTTTTCCTGATCAAGAGCGCAATTCAGGAGGCCGACCAGATACGCCGGAAGTTGTGAGTTTCAGGGTTTTCGGTGTCGGTTTCGGGGCTGAGTTTCGGGACGAGGGCCAGGTCTGTTTCGGATCAGGCCACCGTCAGTTTCGGATCGGGCCGAGGTCAGTTTCAGGTCCAGAGCAGTCCGACGCCGAAGCCATCGCATGCATGCAGTTGGCCGCGTCAAAGAATTTTGCTAGACGTTAAAACCGCGGAACGACCCTAAACCAACCAAAACCCCAACAAGACCCGAACCCTAAACCCCCAAACGCCTAAACCCCGGGAAAGCAACACCTGATTGCACTAACCCTGGCAGTCTTTACGAGCCCTAGGGTTCAGGGTTTAGGGTCAGGTCTGGCTAGTTCACGTCCAGTAACAAAAACCGGTCCTGAGCCTTGTACGCACTTCAGGTCCTAGCGATGAGAACCTGCTCGC
>CAJNJA010013562.1:0-12611 GCA_905231915.1 Symbiodinium necroappetens | reverse complement strand
CTTAGGGGGCTTTTCAGGGTTTAGGGTTTAGGGTTCAGGATTTAGGGTTTAGGGTTCGGATGCTGACCGCAGGCTTTTACCCGGAGGAGGGGAAGGCCTGCTGAACCAGACCGACGCAGATGGCGGCTTGACTCTGCTGAGAGCCTTGTAAGGCTGAGGGCTTCAAGGGAGTCTATAGGAGTACGGTTTTGGGGTTTACGGTCTAGGACATCTTCAGACTCTCTTTTTTGTTTGTGCCTTGCCAATTCTTCTGGGCTGGAAACCCAAACCTTCAATCCCGAAGTGAACTTGAAGCTGCCCTGAACCCTCAAGGCGTAAGCCCCAGAAAGAAGTGACGGTGACAAGTCCCCAGTCGGATCGTTAAACCCCCTATCAACCTGGACACCTAGACCGGTAAGCCTAGGCCACTTCAATTCGGGGTTTGGTCTACCCATAGGCCCCTAAGTAGTTCCTTTTTGTGGTTTATATTTAGAATCCTATAAGGTAATCCCAAAACGGAACTACTTAGGGGCCTATGGGTAGTTCCTCCAACCCACAAAAATAAGCCCTGAGCCTGTTGTCAGACGGCTGTAAACGGTTTCGACCTTGCCTCAAGTCAACCTCCCAGGTGCCCAGCGAGGCCCTGAACCCCTCGATGAAGGAAGCAACCTTTACTCGTCATCCTAACCCCAGTGTGATTTCACGATATTCCCCCTGAGCTCCACCCATAGGCACCTCAGTAGTTCGTTTTGGGATTACCTTATAGGATTCTAAATATAAACCAGAAAAGGAACTGCTAAGGTGCCCATGGGTAAACCCTTAACGAAAGGGTGTTGAGCTTTCAGGGCCTGAGCAAAGATCAACAACATCGCTCCAGCCTTCGAACTGGTGTCCTTCAGTCCGAAGCGGTTTCTGCAAGCGATGATATGCGCTGCGTTCGATCGCCCAGGGGCAGCTTTACGGTCCTAGGGTTTAAACCTCGGGCGCGTGGTTTAGGGGCGGTTTCCTTACAATAGGGATTTCCCTACCCAGTCACTCCATAGGGTACTCTACATAAGCTACATAGCGGTTTCTTTTTGTGGGCCGCTCCGAACTTTGCAGACTTGTCTTGGCTTCTCAAGGGTTCGTGACTCATGGTCCCCAAAAAAACTCACGTTCCAGATATCTAGCCCTGCAAACCTTAAATCCTGGACCTAGAAAAACTTAGTAGCTGAATGGCTGCACTTTAAATTTTTTGGGATAATATAATGCCCCATAAAAAAGAAAGTGTACACTTTTTTGGGCTTATGAACTCAGAAAGTAAGAGGAATAGTTGTCGTAGTTAGGCATAGGCCCCTAAGTAGTTCCTTTTTATGGTTTATATTTAGCATCCTATAATATAAGGCAATCCCAAAAAGGATCTACTTAGGGGCCTATCGGTAACCCATCCATCGGGTTTAGGGCTTATAGGGTTTAGGGGTTTAGTTAGGGGTTTAGTGGTTTAGGGGTTTAAGGGGTTTAGGGCTTAGTGCATTGCAGTCCCTGCTCAAAAAAAGGGGTTTAGGGGTTTAGGGGTTTAGGATTTAGGGGTTTATTGCTTTAGGGGTTCAGGGGCGTAGGGTTTGCAAGAAGAGCCCAGGCTACAATGCGCTCCACTTGTGCTTGCTCTCGCCGCCGTTGTCGCAGGCAGGCCCATATGGGTCTGTAGTGCCTCTTCGTCTAGACAAACACTCTAAATCCTAAAGCCTAATCCCTGAGCTCTTAACCCTAAAACCCTCAATAAACCCTAAACCCTTAACCCTAACATCCTCAATAAACCCTAAACCCTTAACCCTAAAGCCGTCAATAAACCCTGAAACCCTAAACGCGGACCTTCATCAGCCATGCCAGCCTTGTGCGAGTGTGTGAGTCGAAACCGTGGTCCGCCTCCCAAGAAAGTTGCCAAAACAGGCCTTCGACTGGTCTCTCCAGAATGCTTCCAAGCGGATTCCCCCAGGCCCGATGAACCCTAAAATTCAATTTACTACTAAACGGTCTATGAAGGGGGCATTGAGATAATAATCCGGAATTTACAGGTCCTGCATGAGTACAAGAGTATGCTATAGTATAGACGTATACTACGAGAGTGTACCCACGAATCCTGTTCTAATTGTCCAACCCTGGATGTAAACTCCGATGTCGGCACTTCCCTGCATAGCCCAACTTTCACTGGGCTGAAACTTCCATAGCTTGCAGGTATGTGTGCATGCATATATGCATGCATACATGCATGCATAGACAAAGAGATACACATATGCATACATACAGGCACAAACATGCATGCATGCATGCATACATACATGCATACATGCTTTCATGGACAGGCATGGATGTTGTCGTGGCTTCAAAGCACCCTGTGAGCAGGAGCGTCTAGCCTGCGAGGCACAGGAAGAGACGGTAAGGCTGTTGCTAGCAGCCCGCACATCTCCGAATTGTGCCCTGGCCATGTGATGGTTCTTGGATATGTTGTAATAGGATACTGTTATTATTATTGTTTCTTTCTTAGTCTTCTGATCACATTAAATATAGTTTTGATAGTGTTATTATTCTTCTTCTGGTTGTGATTATGACTGTGGTGATGATGGTGACTGTGATGATGGCTATCACTATTTGTTCTTGGGTGCCATAACCACTCTCATGATTAGCTCGACTGCTGTAGTTCCGAGACAACTATCTACCGCCACCATTTAGTGATGTGATAGGAGGGTTCGTGGCGATAGCAGCGGTGCTCCGTAGTCGTAGCAGTAGAAATCGCCAAGGTCCTGGACAAAAAGGTGAGCTCCCTCTGCAACTGGCTGCTACCTTGGCGTTTCTTGGCCTAGCATGTCTCAAGTCTGAGTTTAGAGGCCGGAGCACGCGTGAAATCATACGGGGTGTCCTAGTATGATTCACATGGTGTATTCCTTAGCTTCAGGAGTGCTGGCTTAGTTTATTTGAAACTTTGATGTTGTTGCATTCGGAGGTTTGCGCTGCAGGGGGCTGTCGACTGCACAGGTTGAGTGAGGGGGAATTGAAAAAAGAGGGACGGTGACAAGAGGCATCAGGTTCACAGATGACAGGGCTTGGCGAAATCGACCTAAACCCTAAACCTTAGACCCTAAACCCTGAGCCCCAAAACCCCTAAACCCTAAAACCCTAAACCCTAAACCCTAGACCCTAAACCCTAAAGATTCTCGTCTCAGGTTCAACTGCAGGCAGATTCTTCGGCTCCTGCTGCAGGTAGTGGCTAGCGACGGGGCGACAGTTTGGAGCTTTAGGGTTTACGCTTCGAGTGCCTGAGAGAGAGAGAGAGAGAGAGAGAGAGGGTTTAGGGTCTTAAGTCTTGGAATGCTAGGGTTCGGGGTTGTAGGGTTTATCGGCGTGCATCAGTAGTGATACAAAACTTGAATTAGTTAGAAATAGATGCCTGTTATCGGTCCTGCGTAATGGAGCGTGAAGCTTGTCTGAAATAGAGGTCCCCAAAAACTCTTTCCACAGTTTGGCGTTGACGTGCTTGCCATCAATACATAATAATAACAATAGTAATAATGATAATAATAGTAGTAATGAAAATGCAAATACACATAATAATAATAGTAGTAATACGTATTATTCTTATATGTTTGCGCAAACACACACACAGATATATATATATATGTTTGTGTGTGTGTGTGCGCGTCTGTGTGTATCTGTATGCATGTATACACACATACAAATATATGTATACATTACCTTACATCACATCACATTGCATCACGTTACATTTCATTCCAGCACAGTACAGTACAGTACAGACAGACAGACAGACAGACAGACAGACAGACAGACAAACGTACACACATACATACATACATACATACATACATACATACATAGACATACACATGCACATACACATACACATTTACACATACATATACATATGCATATACATATACATATGCGTATACATATATACTCGCGCATATATTCATGTTTCACACATGTATACATATATACATATACTTATGCCTCCGGGTTTGCAGAAATTGTCACCTTTGCAACCGTAAGAGGTCTTCTGTTGCTGGAGGATTGCCTCTCGGCTTCGGAGGGGGTGCTGATTCGGGCTTTCCCGATTTCTTACCCAAGAACCCCAGATGCCTGCATAGTAAGGTTACCTACCTTAGAGTTCTGCGCTCGACAGAAAAAGCCTTAGAGCACTCAGAGTCCAGTAAGACATTAGAAAGGTCCCTAGACCTTAAATCGCATAAAGTGGGTTACTGTTCGCTTAGCCCAGAGTCCAGCAACAGACTAGAACGCAAACTGGGCTCTGACGGATAAAGGAGCACGGTGGCTTTGGCAAAAGCCGACGTACAACAAACTAGCTAGCACGTGGCCTTGTGCTTCAACGAAAGGAAACTTCCACAGGAAGGGACACCAACATGGCAACAATTCTCTAAACCCTAAACCCTACACCGTGGCAATTCTGGTGTCTTTGGTATAGTCGGGGTCAGGCCAACGCCACCGTGGACGGAGATGTGACTGACGAGGATGCGACTCCGATGCAAGCCCCGCATGCTACATTCGGGTTTAGGGTCAAGGCTTCAAGGGAATATCCTTAAGGGTTTAGGGTTTAGGGATTTAGGGCTTAGGGTTTAGGGATTTAGGGTTCAGAAGTCTTACATCCCGAAATCTCACAGCCTATTCGCCTCGCCTTGGGTCCTTTTGGCAGCTGTTAGCGCAAGTGCACCCTCTACCTGTATAGCCTACTCTCCCACACACAAATTCCGTAGTGTTCGTCGTTCTTTCCAAGACACTTCAAAACCTGAGCGCTAACCTCTGGGGGTGGGGGGTTTAGGCTTAGGGTTCAGGCGGGCTTGACAGCCGCATGCCCCGTTGGGTGGGGCGACAGCGTGGAGAACGCCGAGTGCGAAACATGTATGTCTATCTCTGTGTCCATCTCTCTCTCTCTCTCTCTCTCTCTCTCTCCCTCTCTCAATCTCTCTCTCTTCCCTTCCCTTTCAAACGCCATGTCCATATGTTCATGTATATGTACATATATATATATATGTTATGTCTATATGTATATACACACACATATATATATATACATACACATGTTATACATATATATATATGTATATACATACACATCGGGAGCCAACAACGACCTGCCAAGCCGTGTCTGCGGACGTTGCCATGCGGGAGCCAAATACATGAACAAAAAAAAATATATATATATATAGAGCGAGAGAGAGAGAGAGAGAGAGTATTTACTTATTTATTCTTTTATTGGTCGGTTTATGTAGGGCATGCAGAGGTTCACAAATTTTGTTCCGAACACACATGGATCAAAGAACTCTGACAACGTCAAGCCTTGTCGAAACCCAGAATGATCACTTTTGCTTGTAAAGCCCTGCAACCCCTAACAACTTAATAAAGCCCGACACGACTCAACATAAAACCCACTGAAAGCACTCTAAGTCGTCTGAATCAGAGGCGATCCTCAGCCGCTTGCGCGCACCCAAAGCCAGGACGAAGCTGCCTTCCGCAAGGCGGATCAAATGAGGCTTTAGGGCTTAGGCTTGCGGCTTGCGGTTTCGGGCTAAGGGCTCAAATCCCCGGGTTCCCCATCTGCCTCCCAGGACCCTCCTTGTACCCTCAAATAGGGGTATGTGGTCCCAAATAAGGGGTACTTAGGGTCTAGTAAGTCTAGTATTGAGGGTAGATGGAGGGTCTAGGCCAAGGCGGATCGAATTTTACCCCTGAACCCTAAACCCTAAACCCTACTTTAAAGGGGCGGGAGGAGGACATGGGTTCCGAAGTGGTTATAGAAGTTATAGTCATCATATAAAGCTCCCTGCGACCGGAATTTCCCAACGATTCAGGCCCCTGGTCTCGTCCGGTAGCAGCTTCATTGGAGTTTTTTTATTAGGGTGTAGGTGTAGAAAATATGGGTTGGGATTGAGGGTTTCGGGTTGAGACTTTGTTGCTGTTTTTGCCTCTTTCCTGCCATTGTATTCGTGTGCCCATAGCTTTTTTTTGGGGGGTCGGTATATAGATTGGGTAGTCGAAGCAAGAGGGTAATTGCCTTCTTTGCAGGCCCTGACACCTTACAGATCCCTTATGAATTGACCACCTAAAATCCAAAAAAAAGCCTTACACAAGCCGAGCGAAACACCTTGTAACATTGCCGGTCCGACAAAACATCAACAATTTCCACAATGCAGGAACCCTGAGCCCCATAAACTTTATGCTACTCTTATAGAACCCAAAACCCTAAACCCTAAACCCTGAACCCTAAACCTACTCTTATAGAACCCGTAAAGGAGCCCCAAACCTGGAGTCCACAACAAACCCTTGCAGAACCCCGGAAGAATCCGTGGTGTCAAAGGTCTGAGCTCAAAGATGCGGACGTGCTGCTGCGTGCAGCAGAGGCGTGGGAACGGGACGGTAAGGGTTAGACTTCGGGTTTAAGGTTTAGTGTTCAGGGCTGAGGGTTGAGAGGCTTTAGGGTGTAGAGGGGTTTAGCCTTTCGGGGTCTAGGTAAAGTGAATACCAGAATCCCCTGTGTACACATCCTGACTGTAGGTGTAGAGTACCTCAGAGATCTCAGAACATAGAGACGTATACATATATCGGGTATTTGCAGGATCTAGGTACTGTGCTCCTGCTTTGCAGTATTCTAGTGGCTACTAGCGGTACAGCGATACTGCAGAACCCATACAGTACTAGAAATACCTCGGACCACGAAGAGCCAGTGCTTGCAACTTACCGATTGTCGAGGCTTCTCTATGTTAGCCCGTCGCGCGCAGGTGAGCCTTGCGCACTGCGCACATTTACCATTCATGCCAAAACTCCTCTCGCGAGGACCAGGTTCCTGCAGCAGAAACCCTTGTACCGCTTGTAACTATAGGCTCGCTCCATTGCAAATCGTTCTTGTGGTTATTAGATTTAGGATCCTACAAGGTACTCCCCAAAAGGAACTACAATGGAGCCTAGGGGTAGCTCAGCCCTCAACTCCTTGAACCAATGGAGCCTAGGGGTAGCTCAGCCCTCAACTCCTTGAACCCTCACCCTAGAAGGAAGTCCAAGTAAATGGGAGCACGCCAGCATTGTACATTGCAGGCCCTGGAAATCACAGACCTCCCCCCCAAACAAAGCCAGACCCGGAAGGTCTGATCTTCACTGATGTATAGGGGTTTAGGGTTTAAGATGTATAAGTGTTTAGGGTTTCGGATGTATAGGTGTTTAGGTGTTTAGGTTTAGGGGTTTGGGGTTTAGGATTTTAAAACCGCTTCCCAGCTGATTGGCAGAGTCTGGGTTCAAAAAAAAGGATTTTAAAACCAATCCCCACCCACGCAGCCAAGAGGCACATGATGCCGCACGAGTCGTCGAGCTTCTGGAGTCAGCTAGGCGAGAGTATTTTTGGGTTTGCTCATTGGGTTTAAGGTGCATAGGGTGGTCTCTGATCTTTGTGGACTGATTAGGCCTCTGGAGTTTTAGGGTTTGTGCCGTGTACGTCAGTACTTGCAAGCCTACATGAGCTTTCCCATGTCATGAGATTGCGGCTAAGCCTGCACCCGAACCCGCTGAACCCTGAACCATCAACCGTGAACCGTAAACTATGACTATGAACCCTCAACCCCATACATACTCCAAGACATCAGGATTTCCAGCAGACTTATCTTATGCAGTAGCTGATATTTCACTGTTATCAGTGCTGCGATACACCGTGTATACTATGTTACATGCACGTCTGCACGGAAGTATGTGAAGTGGATGTCAATAACAGAAGAGACAACAACTTCATACATATATAAATAGAAAATATTTTTCAGATAGCTATGCTTATTGCTTTTGTTTTTGTGTTATATAGACTTTTATTTATGTATATTTGTCAGATTTCCAGCACCTGGGTTGAGTGGTGCTTGTGGCTTGCAAAAGCCTATTTGTCATACTACTTGTTCCTGATGTAAACAGACCCATAAACCTCCACAAAGCCCGAAGGAAGCCATGCCAAGAACGTCATGAAGCCCAACTACAGCTCATCTAAAGGAGCCCTCAAAAACCCTAAGAAGCCGCTCCCAACCCAAAACCCTAGACCCCTAAACCTCAAAATGAACCCCTAAGGAAACCCAGAAGCCTTAAGCCCGAAGCCGAAGAAACCCCAATTGATCTGAAGGGATGCAAACCTCGCCGATCTGGAGGACGTGCAGGGTAGAAGGGTTCTATGAAGGTTCTATCGCACGGGCTTTGTAAGGGTTCAGTGGTTCATAGGGGTTCTCAACTACATCACGGTGGGTTTAGAGCTGCATTTAGGGTACAGGTGTTACGGCTACAGGGTCTACCCTAAACCCTGATCTAAGACCTTTCGTCGATGGACTGGTACTGCTGTCGGAAATGGGGCTCAAACAAAAGAAAACTCAACCCCAGGTTCGTTTTCGGTAATAGAAACCCCTTACAGTCCCCTTAATGAAACCGTCGTATCCCCCAAAACCCTGTTCTAATCATTATGCTCTAAGGCATTTTCGGGTGGGTAGTTGCCGTTATGGGAGCCTTACAGAAGGTCTATATACCTTGTAGAAGCCTTATAGAAGCCCGATATACCCTAAACTTCCCGCCTGAAGTTTCCTTTAAGTACGCGGCCCTTATATATTAAGTGTGGCGCTTTCGGGAGGATGCAGATGGACACCGCCCACTGCACCGATGTCTCCTTGCCCCTCCCTGCGAGGCCAACAGTGAAGGAGGGCATACGATCTATGTTGCTGCGTTTGGGGTTTTTGGGAATTCGGTTTGAGTGTTTAGGGTATGGGTCGCTTAGGGTTTGAGAGTTTGTGGGTGGGCTTCATATAAGTGCATCGGGAGTGTACGTTTAGCCCGTTCAGCCTGATGTCGTATTGCTGGCCTAGAACGTTCTAGTGCTTATGGCTGTTGCAAGACTTTGTCGGCTCTGAGCCCAGAGACAAAAGGCTTGAGTTGAGGTGTGTTTGCCCTAAACCCCTAAACCATCAGGTGGCATTCTCGGAACTGCGAGGTGTAGGGTGTAGCCAGGGATGCCAGGGATTGCAATCGCATTAACGGGGGACCCTTCCCTTCAAGGAGGGTTGGAGGTGTTCATTAATCAGCAGTCTGCACTATTCCCCACCTGAACTAGCGAATTTAAGCCGTAAAGTTCCGCCTAAGACCCTCAATCATATAGACTTAATCCTGAAACCCTAGAGCCTTAATCCCTTAACCCCCAAACCTTAAAACCCTTCGCGGATCATCCGATAAATACAGAGAAGATTAGCATGGCCCCTGCGCAAGGATGACACGCACAAATCGAGAAGTGCACCAAGTGTCAAAAACCCCAAACACAAACAATAGCCTTCAAACAACACCCGAACTTGGCCCTACCCATAGGCCCCTAAGTAGTTCCTTTTTGGGATTACCAAAAAGGAACTACGTAGGGGCCTATGGGTAAACCCTAAACCCTATAAACCCAAACCCTAAACTTTTGAACCCTCTGGGCTGGCCAGGGCCGATGGTCGGCGCTTTCTCAGACGATGAAGGCCCTGCTGGCCGCTCGCGCCTCACCGAATGCAGCGTCACCCGGCGCGATTTGTTCACTAGGGGTTACCAAATTACCTTTTTTGAGGGTTCCTAATGACTGTGGTTTCTATATGTTGTTCCTTAGAAAAAGGTAGGTCTTTTGGGCCACGGGTAGGGTTTAGGGCCGTTTCTTCCTACCAAACATGGAAACAAACCATGGCAACACTTTTGCCCAGCATGGTATCACCTCTAGACCCTCTCCGCTATCAACCAGCCCCCACCCAAAAAAAAATCGACCCCCACACCCCCCGACCAACACAACAAGCAAGTAGGGTTTAGGGTTTAGAAGAACGTAGACCCGTGAGCCAACCCCCCGAATAAGCAGAACCCCAACATCCCCCTTCAACCAAGCTCATACCATGGAAGCTTGAATGATAGGCAATACGATGCTTAGGGTTCCGCACTATACTTATACTACAATATACCCCCCCAACCTTATTAGGCTGATTAAGATCCCTAGGCAAGCAAAAGCAGAAAAAATTCAATCCGAGTTAAACCCTAAAGCCCAAAGCCTTAACCCCACTTGAACGCTGCATGTGCCTGAGTGAGTGAATGATGATTGAATTATCGTGACCGGTAGAACAGCAATTGGTTCAAAGCAACTGTTTTCCCGAGACGGGGTCTTGAATTCGACGTCCCGTGACTCGCTAAGTAAGCCTGGTTTTTCTGCAAGAATGTTGAATCCGTTCAAATCATAGGGACTATCTTTTGAAACAGAGAAGGTAGAGCTGAATGCTTGGGCGAACCTGCCTGAGCAGCCGCCCCAGGCATGCACACTGTGTGCTGTGTTGTTGATATTGTTCTAAGTTATTGTCTAGGTTGCCCAGTAGGGCCCTTTTTGCCCTTTTTTTCTTTGGGGTTCCGTTATTAAAAACCAGGGCACCCTTATTTTTAAAGGGCCACTGGGAAACCTAGTTGTGCTTGCCTAGGGATGTTAGAGTAGTAAGCTCGGACCCCCGAACACCATGCCAGCCTCGAGCGAGTGTGTGAGCCTTAACCCGTAACCCTGTCTATGAAGGTCCCGAGAATCACCTTGCCTTTTGTTTTACTTGCACTACAATAGAAGTACCAGCATAAACTGAAGGTCCCTGGAACCCTACGGCCCAAACCCTCAACCCTAAAGCCTAAACCCTAAATCCTACACCCTAAGCCTTTTGAGGAGTCGCGATGCCGAGTCCCCACTGTTGCTGGCAGTCAGAAGTCTCGGCGGCGCAACCGGGGACGAAGGTCCGCGTTTTAGGTTGCGCGTCTTCTTTCTTCTTAGTGTTCTTCTTATCAGAAAAGTGCGCCTATACGGCTATATTTGTTTATGTATATAGATGTATAATATATATATATATACATACACATATGTATATGCATACATGTAGAATACACACGGAGCGAATTGGTTTCTGTTTTCAGTGGCTTCTGCAAGTCCCTTCGATCTGTCGGCTATGGGGGCCTTTGCATTTGTGGGGTTGAGGTGAAGTTGCCTTCAAGTTTTAGGGCTTAAGGTTCAGGCAGATAGTAATCCTAAGTCCCGCATGGTCTATGTAGCAATGTTCTGCGAGCGCAGGGACGAGTTGTCGTCTCCAACTTGTTGATGCTGTTGTCCCGCGAATCCTCGCCTGACATGACATGTTCGAGCGCGAGTGCTAAACAAACTTAGTGGTGACGTCTGTCGTTTTGGTCCAACAGCTGCTTATCTGGAGCCGTGTTGGGTTTTGGCTGTAAATTCAAGGCATCAGTGGCAACAATTCTCTTTTGATTGACGAGCTCCTGTTCTTTAGTGTAGTCTAGGGGCTTGCATCATGCTGAACGGATTTGCTGCTACATTAAATTATTTACAGTGACTCGAAGGGTGCGGTTACACGAATAAAGAGGTCAAGCCGATAAGCCACACCCCTGCGAGTCTCGATATTTTTTTCCTGTCTATACTCTGCTGCTCACGAGTTGGGATAGTTTGCAATTGCCCTTATTGTTCATCTAGAGCCCAAGTTATGCATACTTTTTGGTTGTTGGAGTCTACACTTAGTAGTCATTCCGACCGTTATCTCAAGTCCGCAAGCGGAGCACCCTCCTCCTCACCGCGAGCAGGTCAGAGATTGCAGATACTTCGTCAACTTCTCAAGGCGAGTGCAGACAGCAATCAGGGTGACCACCAGGACCACCTGGGGGCAGATGCTTTGGGGTGTTATGACAATGAGAGGTTTAGGGTGTGGGGTGTAGGCCGCGTTGGGAAGATGGATATGGATTATGGAAGTTTGTGAGAGAGACAAAGAGAGAGAAAACAAAAACAACATATCCAAAAAACAACAAATATATATATATATATATATCGCTCGCTTCATCCTAGCAACATGTATGTACTGGTCAGTATCAGGGGCACCCGGGGGGCTGAGAGCTAAGTTGCGACTACACGAACTTTAATGTGTTGGGGGGGGGCTTATTCCACAGGCCTCAACGTGGATATGTTTAGCTTAGGGTTTTAGGGTTGAGAGTTGAGGTGAAAAGAGATCATTAGTGAGAGGCACTGTGGGGATGGGCGCTGCAAGACGCTTTGGGTTCGGGGGGGCTCGGAAGTACTTGCCCCTGAACCCTAAACCCTCAACTCGCATATAAGAGAGCGGCATAAACACACGTCCATGAAACAGGCTCTTGGGGTCTCTTACTTAGGGTTTAGGGTTTGGGAGTTATCTTGCAACCCCCCCCCCCATGTTGGGATGTGAGGTTTATATGCATGGACTGCAGATCTACTGGGAAAGGCCGGCACCTCCGAGTCTTCACTATCCGTTGAACACGAACACCCCGAAACCATTCAATACTGAAGACCCTAAGATGCAGAAATGTTGTGCAATTCATCTCCGGAAAGCAGATGGTACGTAGGGTCCTAAGCCCACTCTAGCTTCGAGCTCCAAGGCCCGAGGCCTGTCTCGAAGGGGTCTAGGGAAGAGTTTTCGCTGTGGCCTGTTTGGCATGTAGCCGCGGTTACGCTGAAAGCTTCAGGCAGTTGAATGTCGAACCTGAAGTTCACCGTTAAGATTTGGGCTACAATGTAGCCCAAATCTTAACGGTGAACT
>CAJNJA010013561.1:0-12611 GCA_905231915.1 Symbiodinium necroappetens | reverse complement strand
AAACCCCTAGGGCCCTAAACCCTAAAACCCTAAACCCCAAACCCTAAACCCTAAACCCCTAGGGCCCTAAACCCCTAAACCCCTAAACCTAGGGCCCTGAACCCTGAACCCCTAAACCCTAAACCCCTAAACCCTGAACCCTAAACTCTGACAAGGCTCGACCTCAGAGACCTGAAGATTCCTCTCCTTCCACCGGGTCGGAGCTCCTGGCGAAAGGGGGGAGCCCCCCTAAAAAGGGCTTAGGGTTTAGGGGTTGGGGTTTAGGGCTTAGGGTTTAGGGTTTGGGGTTTAGGGTTTAGGGTTTAGGGTTTGGGGTTTAGGGTTTAGGGTTTGGGGTTTAGGCTGAAAAGGTGGATTAGAGGTCTAGGGTTGAAAAAGGTCCCTGTTTTAAGTATTGAGGCCCCTCTAGGAAGGGTCCCTCTGCTAATACGGTTCAGGGTTTTTACATTTTAGGGCGTTTAGGGCATAAAGAGTTTAGGAAAGGATTAGGGTTTAGGGTTTAGTAACCTTTGTAGACATCTGCCGAAAAACGCGGTTTATGGGGGGATTGTTGTGTTCAGATTTTTTGTGGTGAAACGGGATCCTTTAGTTGCGGTTATCACCCCTGAGCCGTCTGTTCCCTTTGGCTTCACCCAAACCATCCACAAAATGGTAGATACCGGCAGAAAAAGGGTACGTGCCCTGAGATCCTATAATTTTTCTTTCGTTTCTTTATACATGATATAGTGATCGTGAGCCGATTCAGAGAGCTTCAGGCACAGCGGTTGATGATAGAAATCCTGCACTACCTTAAGGACCCTAAACTATGGGAATTCTGGTATATTCCTTTTTATGGGTGATGCAGGATTTATATCATCAACCGCACGTCTCCTCCAGGGCCCTTCCGTGGGATTTCGGCTGCAGGGAAGTTGGCAGGGAGCTTTCGGGTCTCTTGCAGGGGGTGGTTGTGGATTGTAGGGTTTTGGAGACGGCAAGACGATGGCTTGCCAGACTTCCTGGGTCCCTTGCTAGGCTAGGGTTTAGGGGTTTAGGGGCTTAGGGTTTAGGAGTTTCGGGGTTTAGGGTTTAAGGTTTAGGGGTTTAGGGGTTTAGGGTTTAGGGGTCCATGCAAGATCCATAGCTGCCATAGCCACAGCTCTGCCACTCCCCAGTCGGTTGAAATATGTTACTGGGTTACAAAGTAGATGGTTAGCAACCTACTATTTAGGTAGCTGGAGCTCTAAAAGCTGGGTTGGCATGAATGCCTGACCCCCCTGAACTAATCAACCAAGCATTGTAAAACCCGGTCGTATGGGACTTGATATAGGCGGTCAACGAAATTATCGGCATTCACCCAGTTGCGCTGGACGGCTTGGTTAGGAAGCACATGTGTAATCAGCATGTAGCGTCGGCAATGAAGCACTCACATAGGAGATTATAAATACATCTTGAACAGGACACGGAGGGCAACTACCATCATCCGGCAGAAGCACCCAGACCCGTGCCTCTGGTTGAGAGGTATGGTCCCCAAGCACTTGATTAACTATTATTCAAGCTATTGCCGCCACCACTGGTTCCCAACAAGCATTATTTGCTGGATTGGGGCCCGGTTTGGCATGACCGCGCCCGAGCTCAGCAAACTGGGGGTGCATCAGCCAACACTGCGCCGTCTCCACACAGACGATCTTTCAGGCTCTGACAGCGGCTCAGATGACAGGGCACTCCGCGCTTCAATTTTCATCCGAGACGGAATTTCCCAACCTATTCCCAGAACATGAGACCTCTTGCACCGTTCCCTTTCCGAGAGGCGTGCGATTCGATAGGCACTGATCATTTCAATACCAAAATCCAATTTTTTGAAAGGCTTAAGCCCTCCAAATCCCAACGCAATTTTGCTTGAGTCCCCCGTAGCGGCTGTGACCTCTAAACGGTAACCTTGCAAAGCCTTCAACAGCATATACCTCACTACCAAAACCTACCTTTTCTAGGATCCCTCCTAGGGTTGTTAGGATCATGATCGTACAGAAGAAGGTAAGTTGTGGCAGGCTAGGTCCTATGATCCTATGGTAGGATAAGGCAACCTCCTACCCTTGACCCTAGGCCCTTGAGACCCCATATAAGTCCTTATAATAGGGTTTAGGGTTGAGGGCATAGAAGGGCTCTACCGTATAATCCAAAATCTTCAAGACCTAAACCGTAAGACGTATGTATCCTACTCCCTCATCCAAAGAGCTCAGCCCGAAAGATCCCAAACCAAACAAACCCCAAAACCCTCATTGAGACCATTCTAGAAGCCCTTCTGAAATACGCTGAAAGTACCCTAAAACCCTAAACCCCAAGCCCCTAAACCGAGCAATCCTAAAAGAAGGAGAAAGCTCCGAAGCCGCCCGCCTCTTCGCAGATGTCGGTAGCCTCGCGAAGCTCAAGGAGCTTTATGTCGGCTGCAACGAGCTCCAGGCTGCGCTTTTCAGGGCGGTAGGAAGGGGGTTCCTTTAAGGGATAAGTAGGGCGGTTTAGGGGATTCCTTTAAGGGATAAGTAGGGCGGTTTAGGGGGTTCCTTTAAGGGATAAGTGAAGGGCTCCTTCTAGGGCTGCATACTTCCTCAACAACTGTTCCGAGGACCTGAGCTTGCCAGACTTTCCGGCAGCTTCACAGAAGGATGTCCTTCGTAGATGCCTCTTCCGGCGACGAAGGCTCCGAAAATCTGGGCTGCTTCTTGCACCTGGCCCACTCGGGCTGTCAGATCATATGGTGGCCGAGCTGCATCGAAAACAAGCTCGTGCCTTCAAGGACTGTCTCGCAGCAGGCACCTTGTTGAAGCTTGCGATCAAATGTTTTCGGGCCACACGTGGTCCCTACGGCAGCTCCAAGTTCATGCCAAGTCTGGCGAGTTCTCCGACAAAACTGGCCAGACGAAGGTCGATGCCGAGAAGGGCAAAGGCCATGGCAAGTCTGGCGAGTGCTCCGCGGCAGGGGCAGGAAAGCCGGGACTCCAACTTTCTGCACTGCTGCTTGAGTGGCATGGCCAGGGACCAGCCGCTTGCATGACTCGCAGTTCTCCCTGGTTGGGGGTCCTGAGAAAGCCTGCTGTGAGGGGTTTTTGAGGGTTTAGGGTGTAGGATTTAAGGGTTCAGCGTATGTGGTGTAGGGATTCTGGGTTTTAGGGCTTTTCGGGTATAGGGTTGTAGGATATAGATTTCGGGATTTAGGGTTGCGTTCGGGGTATGTTTTAGGGGTTTAGGGTCAGTGGTTAAAGCTGTTGGGTTTAGAGGTTTAGGGTTGAGGGCTCTTTGTGGGTTTGGGTTTAGGGGCTTATGGTTCAAGGGCTTGGGAGTTTAAGGTTTGGGCGGTGGATGATTCTCAGGCTCATTTGAGGAGTGGAAGCGCTTAGGGTTTAGTTCAGGTACCGGGATTTAGGGTTCGAGGTGTAAGGTTGGGAGAAAGGGGACTGGGAAAGTATCTATGGGGGCTTCCCTTGCGGGCTGAATATCGTTGACAGGCAATAGGCTTGCACAAGGGACTTGAGGGTTGAGGCGTGGTTGTGGCGGTTGCAGTCTTTAGCTGTGTCCTATTGTCTGTGGAAGAAGCCGAGTAGTAGGCGTAGCCGCCGCAGTTGTGCGTAGTAGTTGGGGGAGTTATATAATTTAGCAGATGTTGATGTCAAACAAGGTCCAGGATGAGAAATCTGGGCATCGGGGATCAACGGCGTGGGTCTGACATTAGGATGTTCTGATTTCTGATTGAACGAGTGCGGGGCCCCAAGGAAGGACAAAAAGAGTTGGCGTATCTGTGACTGCCGATTATTCGGGTTCACTGCACAACACAGACCCCTAACTGTTTGGCCCTATTTAGGGTTTTAGGGCTTAGGGCTTAGGGTTTAGGGTTAAGGGATTTTAGCAGGCAGTGCCGCCCTACATGTAGCAGCTTTGAGCAACGCGCAAGTCTCACTGCAGCAGGTATTGCCGGGTAGCATATGTGGCCTGAGCAAGCTGCCGGGTCCTTACAGGGATGTGGGATTCGCTTGGGTGGCCGGCGATGGGGGGGGCGGTGTTTCAAGCTAAGGTGGTTTTCTCTGAAGATTCTGGTACCCCGATTTTCGGGAGATTCGTGTAACCAGAGTTCCCCTAAACCCTAAGCACAGCTCGGAACAACTCCTAATGCTCAAGTTCGGTTTGTAGTCACCCACGACTGCCAGGCTCGACGGGGAGACCCACTGTCCATACATGTCACTATCGAACTACTGCGCCTAAGTAGATACTGTACCGATTTTGGGGCCGACTATGGTTTGAGGGTTGGGGGTATCGGCCCTCAGGGGGTCGGGGAGCGCGGAAATGTTGAGGGGCCATAGGCGCAGAAATTTGCTGAGAGGGGCCATGGGACTGAGTTTGGCAAGGAAGGTTCCAGGAAAGGGTTTAGGGCTTCTAGGTTTTAGGGTTATAGGGTTTAGGGCTTTAGGGTTTCAGGGCTTATAGGGTTTCTAGGATTCTAGGCATGCTCACTTTAAACACCCATTAAGGGGATACTTATCACCTGAAGAACGAAGGCCGTGACCCGTTTAGTGCTAGCCATCGAACAAAAAGCTCCCCCAAGGCCACCGAAAAAACGGAAAGTGCATGAAACTTCGCTTGTAAGAGAAACACATAGGGTCCTAATTACCCGGCCCATGTGGGTTCCTTTAAGGGTTCCTCTAAGGGTTTAGGGAGTTAAGGGTTTGGGGAGTTTAGGGTTTACGTCGCGTTACTTTAAGGGTTCCTTTAAGGCTTCAGGGTTCCTTTGACGGTTCGTAAGTGCCAAAAGGTAGGGTTCTATAGTAGGAATGCAGACATAACTCTTATGATAAGAGACAGAGAAGGACAGCACTTCTTGGAGGTTCACGGGTAGTTACGAGTGGGGGTGATAAGTCCTTGGATATGTATATATATATATATAAATAGAGAGAGAGAGAGATACATACATACATACATACATACATACATACATACATACATACATACATACATACATACATACATACATACATACATACATCCATATATATATATGGGTTACCACACCATAAAACCCAGACAAGCCTCAACATCCTGAATCCCGAACATCCCTAAACCATGAGCTACCCCAAACCCTAAGCTGTCCTACACCCCAAACCCTATGCAAGTCCTTCAATCAAACTTTAAGCGGCCACTCTCAAGTGTCCTTTCAGATAGGGATCTATAGTAAATAATAGGGGCCTCTTATTACCATTATAATATTGCTGCTGTATTTACTCTTCTTATCATTCATACTATCACCATTATGGTAACTTAAATTAAGTGCTTTAGCAAGAATGCTAGGTGGTTAAGGAGACCCCTTAAAGGGGACCCTTCTTGACCCTACTTATGGCTCTGTTCAACGGGACCTTATTGAAAGGGTCTATATCCCCAACGGTCCCTAATCCAAATCCTAACTCCCAAAGAACCCTAAACCCTAAACCCTGAACCCCTAAGCCCCTAAACCCTAACCCCCTAAAACCCCTAAACCTCCAACTCCCTAAACCCCTAAACCCCTAAACTCCTAAACTCCCAAAGTATCCCAGTCTTGGACCGAGGCAGATGCTGCATCTCAAGGGCAACAAGCTCACAGGCCCTCGGCCCGTCCCGTTTGGGCGTTGGGACTTTCTGGGCTCTAAGGCTTCAGGGGTTTTAGGGGGCTTTAAGGCTTTAGGGCTTTTAGAGGGTTGTTTTAGGGTTTAGGGTTATGGGGCTTTAAGGCTTTAGGGTTCCTGGGTTTTTTTAGGGTTTAGGGTTTGGGTTGGGGGTTTTAGGGTTTGGGTTTGAAAGTGTCGGAAGATGAGGGTTCGGGGTGCAGGATTCCAGGGTTCAGGGCCAGGGCCCAGGGCGACGAGACCCCGGAGACCAAGAATTGGGGACGCAGGGAGTTAGGGCATGGGGTGTGTTAAGCGTT
The DNA here is from genome assembly GCA_905231915.1 of Symbiodinium necroappetens. Lineage (NCBI taxonomy): Eukaryota > Dinophyceae > Suessiales > Symbiodiniaceae > Symbiodinium > Symbiodinium necroappetens. The sequence continues at coordinate 6,691 of CAJNJA010013561.1, read as the reverse complement.
TAGTTTAGGGTCTTTGTTAGAGTTTATGGGCTTCTGGACGCTCATGTCGGTGGCCGCAGAAGCGATCGAGGATGGCGACACATCAGAGCCCGAGGAAGATTTTGTCATCCTGATCTATGACAAGGATGCCAAGGAGGACGAGAAGTACTGGCAGGTGAAGGTGCCCTGGCGATGGTGGAACGAGAACTTTGATGACGACGAAGGCTCCACACAAAGCGGCGGCTCCTCCTCTGCTGCTGAATGGAGCGACTCCGATGGTGAGGCGGCTGGCGGCCAGTACCTTACTTTTGCCGAGCTGATTCAGGACAAGGCACTCGGAGGTAGTTTCCTGAATCACCCTACCCATATTAGGGGACTTATCACCCCACTTAAAACTACCCATGAACCTCCAAGTATGCCCTGGGGAGCTAGTCGAGGAAGGTCTTGCAAGGCAACTGCAATGGGGTACCAGAGAAAGGTTGACTGGCGCGACCTTCCTTCGTTTGGTGAGCTCGTCGAGGCAATGCAAGCGGTTCACCCACACAAAGCATCCGGTCCGGATCTCATCCCCCCCTTTTCTTCGCAAAGACTCTTTGCGGCGCCAGTGGCGAGCATCATGTGGCCGTTACTTCTCCCCTAAACCCTAAACCCCTAAACCCTAAACCCCTAAACCCTAAACCCCTAAACCTCTAAACCCTAAACCCTAAACCCTAGTCTACTAAACCTTTGGGGCTCAAAGGTGGAACTCCCAGCAGCTTCGATCGAAGCCCAGACCCATCCAGCCGTAGAAGACAGGGAGTCGCAGGTCCCTTGAAAGGGTTCTACAAGGGCTTTTAGGGGTTTTAGGGTTTAGGGTTTAGGGGTTTAGGCTTTAGGGGTTTTGGGGTTAGGGTTTAGGGGTCTAGGGTTTAGGGTTTAGGGGTTTAGGGGTTTAGGGTTTAGGCGCCGTACTGGTTAGAGTGAGAGTAGCGCAAGATAGCACAAGCATCCCTTTATAGTCACTACTTAATTGTATATACCCCAAAGCCCCAATGATCAGGTCCCCTGAATTGGGTGCGAAGCCCCAACCCCCCGACTTCTGCAATGAGGGCCCCGCGCCTTGTTACGACACCCTAAGCCCTAAGCCCTGAACCCAAACCCTAAAACCTAAACCTCGAAACCCAATAGCTTAAAACTAAAGCCCTAAACCCACAAACCCTAAGACTCTAAACCATGATCCCTAAAACCCTAAACCCCAAACCCTGAACCTTAAACCCCAAACCCTAAGACTTTAAACCCAGAACTCTAAATCCCTAAAGCCTAAACCCCAAACCCTGAACCTTAAACCCTAAACCCTCAAGCCCCAGACCCTAAAGCCCCAAAGCCCCAAACCCTAAAACTCTGAACCCTAAGCCCTATACCCTAAACCCTGAACCCCCCCACCCCCCCACCCGAAAGTTGAGAGCCGAGGCTTCCGGCGGCTCCTGACTGGGGGTCTTCGACCCTAAACCCTCAAGCCTGTAGGGTTTAGGGTTTAAGGTTTAGGGTTTAGGTTTACCTGTAACCGACAAGACCTACCATTTTAGGGTTTCTTCTTATGGCTTCTACCAAAAATGTCCTTTAAAAAAAAAGGTAGGTCTTTTCGGTTACAGGTACACCCTGCGTCAGGTGCTTCGGGTTTAGAATTTAGGGTTTTTAGGCTTTAGAGTTTAATTAGGGTTTAGGGGTTTAGGGGTTTAGGGCTTCGGGGTTGCCGGGTTCTAGGGTTTAGGGTTTAGATAGGGTTCAGGGGATTTTTGAAGAGTGTGGAGGACTGCCAAGGGACCTTGGGCAGCTGAAGTCACTGCAGGAGCTGGGGCCTTGGTTGCTTCGGGTCTTGGGGTTTAGGGCTTCAGGGTTTGAGGGCTTCAGGGTTTTAGGGCTTGTAGGGATTAGGTGTTAGGGTTCAGGATTCAGGGTTTAGGGGTTCGGGTTTAAGGCTTAGGTATCTTCAGTGTTTGCTTGAAGGTTTCGGGTTTCGGATTTAGGTCAGGTTTGAGTTTGAGGTCCAATTGCGTACTCCGGCAAGCCCAGAGCCTAACCTAAACCCTAGACCCTGACCCTAAACCCTACCTAAACCCCGCAAAAGTAGGTGAAATAATGGCCCAATACCTACAAAAGACTATTATTCTACATCCTTTTGGGGTCCAGATATACCTTAAACCTTCACTGTACGGTCTAGCTCTGAGCGCTTTTCGGCTTGAGTCTCAGGCGTGTGGTAACTTGAATGTTTTGGGTCGGAGCTCCAAGGGAGTTAATAGAGGACCCTCCACGATTGGAATACAGCTCCTCAAAGGTTACTACAAAGGGTTCCTACGGAGTTTGAGAATCAATTCAAGGGTCAAGGAGTTAGGTTGTTGAGTTTAGGGTCGGGCTTTATGCTTCTTTTCTGCATGCTTTTCGAACTCGACTCACACCCAAGCCTAACTAAGAGCACCCCCCCTAAACCCTAAACCCTAAACCCCATCCCATCCCCGCTTCCTGGAATTCGAGGCTCGATGTGTCTGCCAACCTTCTCCCTGAGCTGCCGACAAGTCGTGGCCTTGTCAGGGTCCCCACGATGTCGGTGTAGTGTTGTGCATGTGTCTGTAGTGGCTTTTTGAGTAATAGAGGCGCCTTAATACTTAGAGTAGGGCTTTGGGGCCCATTATACTATAATGAAGAACCCTCAAAATAGTATCGGTAATTATGTAGGCCCCTACAGTATTGCGTTTAGGGTTGATGTCTGGCTTTCGGGCTTAGGGTTTGGGGCGCACTTTTGATGTGTTGGGTGTCAGGGTTGGTTGAGGTAGCGACCTCAACTCTGATCCGGTTTCCGGCTTAAGTTGAGTGCTGTGGGTTTTTGCTCATGGGCCCGGTGCTAAAACCCTAAACCCTAAACCCTAGACAAATCGGGCTTCTGCGAGGTTTAGGGCTCAGGGGTCTCGGAGTCTTCCGGTTCATATCGATGTTAAAGCAGAAGTACATCCTAATACAAACCCGGATACTCCTGACACCCGCGACGTGCCACGACCTTATTCCCTTCTGCCTAACTCAGTCCCTCTCCCCTTACTAACTAGGTAGGCCTTTGGGATATTTTATATTTTCCCTTATTGGGCTTAAGAGGACCCTATTTACTAATATTTTTCAGAGGCTTTAAAGGGCCAACCAGCTAATTACATGGACCAGGACCCTCAGGAGAACGAGTCCCTGGTATCGATCCACAGAAGACCTGAAACCCCCGCTGGCTGTGTTGGGATTCGGGCTTGGAGGGTTTTTAGTTGGAATCTGACTGGAAGGATCAAGGGGGGACCTCGGGAGCTGGGTTATGAGCTAGATTACCCCAAGGTGCGCACTTCTACTGTCACTTCTACCTATTCGCTACATACCATAAGCCTCTGGAAGGGCTTGGGGTTGAGATTCAAACCAAGCCTTGCCCGCGGGTTTAGGGTTTTAGGGTTTAGGGTTAAGGGATTTCGGGATGAGGCGGTGCAGTTGGGGTTTAAGATTTGTGTTTGGAAATGAACATGCAGGCACTGCAGCCGCTACTCAGTATCTCCTACGTAGGTTTAGGGTCTATGGCCTAGACTCGACCCTAAACCGCAAACCCTGAACCCTAAACCTTAAATCCTAAACCCGAAACCATAACCCCTCAACCCTAAGCCCTAAACCCTGACCCCTAAACCCTCGACAAGAACCTCTCAACCCTCGTACCCGAGACACCTCAGGCCAGTGAGCCTTGGGCCCAAAGCCCTGACTTCAATTCGACAGCCTTTTGAACAACTGCTAAGGTTTGAGGGTTTTTTTGTTTAGGGTTTAGGGGTTTAGGGTTTAGGGTTGAAGGTTTTTGTTTAGGGTTAGGGCAGCCCCACCTAGTAGTAGAGTAGGTAACCTTAAACCTTCTAGGGGTACTATCACCCCTATGTGACCGCGAAGGTTAGCCTTTAGTTCTCCGAGGATACTGGACAAGTAAGCGTAGCCCCAGACCCCAAATTGTCAACCCGATGCGCTAAACCCTAAACTCCGAATACTGAACCATGGCTTTTGAGAAGGGCAAAACACCGCTCTCCTGGCCCCCAGTAGCCTTGTTACCGTTCGGAGGATTGGGCGGAAGCAAAAACGAACGAAAGCCCTAAACCCCTAAACCCTAAACCCCTAAACCCCAAAACCCTAAACCCCTAAACCATAAACCCCTAAACCCAAACCCCTAAATCCCTTACCCCAAAACCCCTAAACCCTAAACCCCTAAACCCTAAACCCCGTAAGCCTAAAACCCCTAAACCCTAAACCCCTAAACCCTAAAGCCTAAACCCCTAAACCATAGGCCCCTAAACCCTTAATCCCTTATCCCTAAATCCCTAATCCCTAAGCCCCTAATCCCCTAAACCACAAACCCCTGGACCATAAACCCAAAGCCCTAAACCCCAAAACCCCTAAACCCTTAAACCCTAAACCCTGAACCCCCAACCCCCAAATCCCTAAACCCTAAACCCCTTAAACCTAAAACCCCGAAACCCTAAACCCCTTAAACCCTAAACCCCGAAGCCCCAAACCCCCAAGCCCTAAAACCTCTAAACCCTTAAATCACAAGCCCCAAGCGCCTGAACGAGGTGTTGGAGAACTCGCGAAGCTGACCAGGCCCGGCTTTCTCCGGTTAGGTTTGAGGGTCGGAGGCTCAGGGTGGGGGGGCTTGGGGGTTTAGGGGTTTAGGCATTTAGGGGCTTTAGGGGTTTTAGGGGTTTGGGGGGTTTAGGGGTTTAGGCGTTTAGCAGTTTAAGGCTTAGGGGTTTATGGTTTGGGGATTTAGGGATTTAGGGGTTTAGGGGTTTAGCGGTTTAGGGGTTTAGGGTTTGGGCGGTTTAGGGGTTTAGGGGTTTAGGGATTGGGGTTCAGGGGTTTTGGAGTTCAGAGTTTAGAGTTGAGGGTTTTAGAGTTTAGGGTTTTGTGGTTTCGGATTCGGGGTGTTTCGGGCTTAGATGTTTTGGAGGACCCTAAACCCCAAAACCCTAAACCCTAAACCCTAAACCGATGTAGAGCAGCTTTCCGGAGCAGGGCTCGTGTTCTGTGGGGGGATCCAAGAGGGTTTGCTTTGGGGTTGATGATCAACGTAGGAACCTCAAGGCCTTAATGATTAGAATAGGATTTTTGGGGCTCTCTTATAGTATAACAATAATAATCATAATGGTTGTAATAATAATAATAACAATAATCATAAGGAGCCCTAATAATATTGGTAATTATTTAGGCTTCTACATTCGTGTCTAGGTTCCCTCCTTGAGGCCTTGGTTCTGCTTTGGTACATCCGAGGGTTGTGTGCCTGGAGGCCGGGTGGCTTGAAGAGCCTTGCATTGCCTCTAGGGTCCCCAGTGTTAGGGTTTAGGGTTGAGGGGTTTTAGGGGTTTTAGGGGTTTTAGGGTTTTAGGGGTTTTAGGGGTTTTAGGGGTTTTAGGGGTTTTAGGGGTTTAGGGTTTAGGGCTCATTGCCTCTAGGGTCCCCAGTATCCTAGGTAGTACTAGGGTGACCCCTTAAAGGGGACCCTTCTGAACCCTACTTCTGGCTCTCTTAAAGGGGAGCTTATTGAGAGGATCTATATCCCCAAGGGTCCCCCTAATCTCAAGTCCCACAGTACCCTTTTGCCCTTTTTATTTTGGGGTCCCTTTATTACAACCCAATAGTAGGAAAAAGTATTACTACAGGGCTCCTCGGGAACCTGGGCCTAGACCGGCCTCAGAGCGGCCAGACCAGAATAGACACCCGCTAAACCCTGTAAATATGCAGGTGCTGGGATCATAAGACAAGGAGAGAGCCCTAACTCCTAAATCCCCATAGCAAACACGAGCTCGACCCTTCATTTATGTAAAACTACTGCAACCCATACCTCAAATCCGGAAGCCCCAGAGCGGGTACTTCACCACAAGCAGGCTGGATGTTAGCCAGAATCAGCTGTGGGCATCTCAAGCTGCTGCAGTGCTCGAAGAAGTGTCTCGGTGTTTGGGTTTTACATGTTACGGCTTTTAGAGTGGTTATGCCAGACTTTTACAAAGGACTGCATGGATTTATGTAGAGAGTCCTTGAGACCGAGCTCCTACAAAAAAACCCTAGGCCCACCGAGTCTCCCTAACCTCATATTATGTATAAGCTTCTAAATCACATGACCAGCATCCCTGTTAGAGCGTAGTTTCTAAATCACATGACCAAAATCCCTGTTAGAGCGTACATCGTACATGCGCATCCGTAGATTTGAGTTGCTTGTTGTGGTCATCCCTAAAAACGAGTTTGTCGATTACGACCCAATAAATGAAAATCGATGCAACTACTAGAAACAGAACTGCACCAGGGACTATAGGTCAGTCTGACACCACAACCCGAGTCGGCATGAAAATGGATCCAAGTGTCCTGGCCTGAGCCCTAACGGTTAGACATATACACAAAAACACATACCACAGAGAGAGAGAGAGACAGAGAGAGACAGAGAGACACACACACACGCGCGCAAAGAAAGAGAGAGAGAGAGAGAGCGAGAGAGAGAGAGAGACACACACACACACATATACACACACACAGAGACAAACACATGCAGAGAGACAAACACCGTGTCTATGTGCACAAGTATTTTGCATACATTGCGTATACATCATACACACCTTAGATATAGATACATATATTGTACTCATATATATATATATATATTTATTTATTTATTTATACACACGCA
>CAJNJA010013560.1:0-12611 GCA_905231915.1 Symbiodinium necroappetens | reverse complement strand
CCAGCTCAGGAGATAGCGGTGCTCAAAGCTCTGGACCATCCGCATATCCTCCGTCTCCTGACTGGATCTACCAAGGTTTAGGGTTTAGGGGTTTAGGGGTTTAGGGTTTAGGGTTTTAGGGTTTAATAGGGTTTAAGGTTTAGGGTTTAGGGGCGACCCAGGCTCCAAAACGGGTCCCTCGGAAGGGTTCCTTTAACATAAGGGTTGCTAATACGAAAAGGGTTCTTACGAAGACTTCTCAAAGCTTCCTCGAAGTAGTCTATACGATGTAGGTTATAGGGTAGGGATTATATATCACGATGGGTGTACGTACGTAGGGCTCCTATATATTGGTGGGTGTATAGAATCGTGTATGTTTTGTGTGTAATTGCAGGTATACTAGTAGCAAATGCCCGTAGTTGACGAAAGGTAGCATCGGCGCGTTAGCTGATATTGTCGTTTCGATCCTATATAGTGCTTATGATCAGCACCGCTGTCATTAGTGCTGCAACGGCATGTTCATGTGCTGAAGTGAGCATCATGACACTTCGTATAGAAGGACCACTGATTATGTCAGATCCGTAGCCTTCAACTCCCCAAACCCCGAACCCCAAGCCCGCACCTCTCCATCCGTTCACACCTTGCATGGCCATCTCAGGAATTTTCGATCATTTTGAACACGGAGGCCTCGGCTGCCTGTTGGTGCTAGTCGTTTGTTTGGGCTTGCGAATAGACTTTCACACCTACCTACATGCATGCGTACACGCAGTATCATATTATGATATCATATGGATATATCTGCTATCCTAACACTAGAGCAGGTGGTGGTGGCAGCGGTGGTCATGGTGGTGGTGGTGCTGGTGCTGGTGCTGCTGCCGCCAGAACTGTTACAATCATTACTGCAATAACGACGATGACGACGACGACTTTTGCTTCTACTTCCTTCTAGCATTGCTGTTCCTGCTAGTGCAACTATTACTTCTTCTACTTTTACTGTTGCTTTTGGTTCTCTCTCTCTCTCTCTATCTCTCTCTCTCTCTCTCTCTCTCTCTCTCTCTATTGCTGCTACTAACTAACTAGCTAGCTAGCTAGCTAGCTAGCTAACTAACTGACTGACTAACTAACTAACTAACTAACTAACTAACCTACACCTACACCTACACCTACACCTACACCTACACCTACACCTACTACTACTACTACTACTACTACTACTACTACTACGACTACTACTACTCCTGCTCTTGCTGCTCACTGCTACTGCTACTGCTACAGTACTATCATTGATGCTGCGACTACATCGTTACATCGACGACGACAGATCCGAGTAAAGCAATCGCAATAGCAGGAGCAGAAACACTTGTCGGGCATTCATGACAAAGGTTGCTTTTGACCCCACTACGCAGTTGCGGGCACAGAAGCACGGGAAACAAGGCCACGTTTGTCTAAGACGCGCATCCCAGGGTGAAAATCCCAGGATGCTATATCGACTTTGGCATCCGTGGGTTGTGGGTTTAAGAGATTTCCTGGGGCTTTCCGGGTTTGCGGGGTTTAGTGACTTTGGTGTTCCGTTACTTTCCAAGCCCTATCTCGAGGGTCATACCCTACCCAAATTTATCGTACCTATTTTTGGGGATAGGATTTGCTATATGGGTAGTTCTCTAAATTAGATTAGGGCTAGGGTCCGTTTTAGGGTCCTTTTTATGAGTGCCGTATTATACTTGGGACCTTACAAGGGACCCTAGATTGGAGAACTACCCATATATATAGAAAAGTGGATCTCCTAGACAGGGGTAGGGTATAACCCTGAACCCCTAAACTCTATAAGCCCGAGTCCCAACAGGGCCGCACGATCCTGCCTTCTACGTGATCTGCCGGCCTCCCAGCCACGCCTTGGCGTGTGCAGTCGGGTTTTTGGGTTTAGAGGGGTTTAGAGGGGTTTAGAGTTTAAGCTTAGGCTTTAAGGCTTAGCGTTTACTGGTTGGGGCTTAAGGTTTTAGGATTTAAGATTTAGGGTTTAGGGTGGAGGTGCGCAGAGCACGAGTTTGGATTTGGTAATGACCCGCTTGTTTCAGCCCTCCCTATACTCTGGATAGTAGTTCCTTTTTGGCTGAACCATGCTTAGCTTCAACAGCTGCAGCAGAGGGAGAAGCCGATCCAGTGCTGAAGCTGAAGAGGGGAATGAGGAAGTTCTTCGAGCAGGAAGGTGAAAGCCGCGAGGCAAGCTACAGCCTGAATCGTGCCGAGGCCCTTGACCTAGTGAAAGCCGTCCACGAGGATCGCAAGAGAAGTGTGAACAGTGAGAAGCAAAAAGAGATGCTCGAAAGATCGCTCAAGAGAGCCCGTCAAGAGATCCAGAGCCTTGAGGCAGAGGTCGCCAATAAGGACTAAGACGATAATGGCCCTCCAGGATGAAAGCCGAACCCTGTGGCAGGAAAGGACGTTTCAGAGCCGCAAGATTTGCAACCTTAAGCAAATGGTCAGGGAAACCCACGAGTCGGTCATGGGCATCAACAATATCGTTCAATCCTTTGCAGCATCAGTCGCGGCAGCAGACCCGAATGAGGACACACAGACCGATTGAATTGCCTGTCGGTCTGTGGCGATTGCAAAGCACAAGCATCCAGGAAGGTGAAAACCAGGAGCTGTGCAAAGCAGCGAGCAGTAGTATCTGTGTCTCATAATTTCAGGTTCAGATTCCAGGTTGAGGTTTTTTCTGAGTTCAGGGTTTGGCTTTCGGTGTTCATGTTTTTGAAGTCCTGAAAGCATAGCCTAAACATATCATGAGTATAGAGGTACATCCTCAAACCTGGGGGTCGATGACGGCTACAGACGCAGAAACTCAAAAACCCAGCTGTAGAGCTTTTATGGAGTTTGGGCCTAAGGGTAACCTAAACCCTCCGTGGAGTCTATCTAGAATTTGGGCCCTAAACTGTATGACCCTTACCTTAACCCCAAGTAACCTACCTTCTTAAGGACTTTTTTATCAAGAAATCATACTAAGGAGCCTCAGAAAGGTAGGTTCTTCAGGGTCCAGGTAAGCCCCTAAACCACTAAACCCTAAACCCTAAACCATTAAACCCTAAACCCTAAAGCCTAAACCCCTAAACCCTAAACCCCAAACCCCTAAAAGAACTCCGCAGAGCCCCGAGGTGAGGTCCCTAAGCCCTAAACCTTAAACCTTAAAAACAGGAGTTCAAAAAACAAAAGAAGAACCCTTAAAGAACTCCCTAAACCCTAAACCCCAAACCCCTCAACCCCAAAACCCTTAAAGAAGGAGTTAAAAAAAAAAACACAAAAAAAACCCTTAACCTTCAACCCTAAACCCCCAAAAAAGGGGCTTAAACTTAAAAAAAAACCCTAAACCCCTAAACCCGAAACCCCCAAAAAGAGAGCTCCTCAGAGCCCCGAGGTGAGGTCTGCTCTGGGGGCGACCTCCAACAGGAAATCGCGCGAAGCCGCCCGGGAGCCCAGGGAGCGGAGGGTTTGGGGATTTTTAGGCGGCTCCAAAGAAGGGTTTAGGGTTCCGTTAAAGGGATCCATAAGGGTTTGGGGGTTTAGGGTTTTTATCGGTTTAGGGTTTAGGGGTTCCTTTAAAGGGTACTAAGAGGGTTCCTTTAAAGGGATCTATAGGGGTTTAGGAGATTTAGGGTTTAGGGAACCCCAAAAGCCTAAACCCTGGAGGGGTTTAGGAGTTTAGGGGTTTGAGGTTTAGGGGTTTAGGGTTTAGGGTTTTAGGGTTTAGGGGTTTAGGGGTTTAGGGGTTAGGGTTTAGGGTTTAGGGTTAGGGATTTGGAACCCCCTAAACCCGAAAGGGGCTTAGGGTTTGGGAGTCGAGGGTTTCGGATTGAGGAGTTTGGGGTTTTAGGGCCTTGGGATTTAGTGATACAGGATTTTTGGTTTTAGTGGTTTAGGGGTCCAAGGTTGGGGGGGGGATTTCTGGTTTAGGGTTACAGATGAATCTCGGGCTTTCGGGTTTGGGGCGAGCGTTTCGACCAACTGGAAGAGTACAACAAGTCAGAAAAGGCCTAATATAGAGGCCTTAATATAATTTCCGGAACATTATTTTGGGGGTTCCGTATTCTGATTATAGTATAATACACCCCAAAGCCCTATTCTGATGTTTAAGGCCCCTAAACCCTAAACCCTCATAGTAGCCCTTATGGAACCCTTTAAAGGAACCCCAAAACCCTATTCTAGTTATTAAGGCCCCGGCAGTAGCGTGCTTGGGTGCTGCACGGGTTCTGTCAGGATGTTGGGGCTCTCCAGCAGGGGGGGGTCTGGGAGGACTTTTGGTCTAGAGCCTTAGGGTTGAGAAGGTTTAGGGGTTTAGGGTTTAGGGCTTAGGGTTTAGCGGTTTAGGGGGTTAGGGTTTAGGGTTTAGGGGTTTAGGGATTTAGGGTTTAGGGCTTTAGGCCTCAGGGTTTCGGCTTTAGGTCTTCAGGCTAAACCTTGAGTCCAAGACCTTGAGCGCAAAGCCCTGTTAGCGCCAGGGCCGAGGCCTTTACCGTGGTAGGGCTGTCTTTGTTGATGGTCTAAGCCCTATAAGCCCTAAACCCTAAACCCTTAGGCATGGAATGGTAGATCTGGCGGCAACTTGTGGTTGCATTGTTTTTTTTTTATGCGTCTTTCTGATTTAACTTTACATGCATACCCACCCCAAGAAGGACCCGGGTGCTTGAGGATTCTCTATTCACGTTGACATGGTAGGTTTCCAGTGTAAGCCTGTCTCAGGAAAGCTCGATAACCTAAGTTCGGTGAAAAATTATAAAACCCGGTCAGCAGACCTTTGGGTAGTTCTCTACATGAGGGTCCCTTTTAAGGTCCCCAAAATAGTACAACAACCTTATAAAAAGGGACACTAATTTAGAGAACCAGCCACATGCAGTCGTCGGGAGCCTCTTGCTCCCCGTCTGCGTAAAACCTTCTGCAATGGAGCCTCCCGCCATGGAGTATAATATCTAGTTCCGTAAAAATTATATACTAGAGTTTTCTGTAATGTATTATGATATAGTATATCATAGTGTAGTATATGATACTATTATGATACTTTATCATATAGTATACTACATCATAACAGACTGTTATGGAGTATCCTGCCAGCGTCGAGCCACCCGACTCTGGCAGCGCCAGATCGTGAGGACCACGGAGTTGGGTTTCACGATGCCGACGACGTGGACGAAGGAATGTAGTGCAGTATATATATATATATACATATATAATAAATAAATAAATAAATATATATATACATATATATATATATATGTGAGTTCTAATTTTGGGACTAGGGTAGTACAATATGTCAAAATGTTGGAAGTTACGGTATAGTATTACTATTGTTTTCATATCATTGTTATCAGTATTGTTATCACTATCAGTTGTTATTATGATTATTATAGTATTGACCAGAGGAAAGTGGCTGGGCCTCAAGAAGCAAACGCGCGCGCGCGCGCTGGTGGCGCGTCAACGCCCTATAAAACTGTGTAATAAAAAACCTCAGTATGGCAACTCAAAGCAAGTGCTTGGACACGAAACCGAAACTGAAGCCAAAACCTGTGCAGATCCTTAGGTCAAGTTCCTGTCGCATTCCGAGACGCCTAACCATGACAAAAAACCTTAAGCCCCTAAGCCCGAAACCCTAAACCCTAAACCCTAAACAGAGCCCCTAAACCCGAAACCCGAAGCCGGGAGCGCAGTTTTATTGATGCTACCTCGCAGGGTCTGGTCTACCCGTGGCGCAGGCTCGGCATCTGCGGTTTAGGGTTTAGGGTTTACTTTCGTATATGGGTAGTTCACTAAATTATGGTCCCTTTTGGGTCCTTTTGATAAGGGTGCCGTACTAGATTGGGGACCCAAAAAGGGAGCCTAATTCAGAGAACTACCCATATAGTGTAGAGATGTAGGTCAGGACCGGATGTGGCACATAAACACAAAGATCTCAGCCCGTCAAACCAGTGCCTAGGGCTCTGTCAGTTCACTTTTTGTCACAAGTTGTTTGCCCGGTGAGATCTTTACGCGGCACTGTGCTTCGACTGTAAANNATACGTGACCCCAAATCGCCAGTAGGATCTTTACACGGGAATTTCCTTGTGTGCCGAATTTGTCCCTTAGTAGGGTTCATGGGTTTAGAGATGCTTACTTGTAGGGCTTATGAGGCATCTTTCGCTTCCTGAAAAATTTAATTGTTTGCTCTGCTGATACGTTGATACGATCTTTCTACAGGGGTTGGGGGGATCAACATCTCGTCCAGCATGCAGCATCTATGTTGGGACATATGGAAAAATTCCTCGATTGAGGCCTGAAGATGTCCTTTTAATAATCATGACCTTTTTAAGATTTTGCGGTGTTTGGAGGCTTTAGGTTTTCAGGACCAAGGCCCCATCAAACCCTCAAGCGCTTCTGAGTAGGAGATTATTGGAGCCGTTGGGAAGGTGGCGCGCTATGTGCGGCAGGTGCTCCTGGCAATCAACTACTGTCCCTTTGGCAGGTCAGCAGTTTTCGACAAAGGTTCCCGGTACAGGGCTTCGTTTAGGGCTTACAGTCTCGGTTTTGTGGTTCAGGTATTCCCATGAGGAGGGTTGACGGCTATTTACTGTTAGGACTATCTAAAGTAGCTCAGCCCCTAACATCTTCAGGCTTGAGTAGGCCTCAGGGCTAGGGTTTGGGGTTCAGGGGCATGAGGATTTAGGTTTTAGGGTTGAGGGTCCGGGGTTTAGGGGTAAGGGGTTTAGGGTTCAGGCTTTTGGCCTTAGGAGGCTTTCAGGGGTACTGTGTCGAGCAGCCTAGTCCACTTGCAGGATCAGAGATTTCGTAAGAAGGAGGTTACCTTCATACCTACATCCTAATACCTTCATGGCGGTGATAACACGTAAACCTCATGACCTATTGCCTAACTACTGATGCGCCAAGCAGGGCTCTAAGCAATCTGATGGTCGTGGAGTGCATCACCCTGCGCTGTGTAGACTATCCGTATATCCGAATGGGGAGTATTGCGAAAAAATACATGAACAGTCCAGAGCTTAGGGTCCCATGTCTTAATCCCAAGACCCTAAATGGGGAGTTCTCTAAATCAGGGTCCCTTTTTGGGTCCCAAAGATAGTACGGCACCCTTATAAAAAAAGACGGACCCCAATTTAGAGAACTTCCCAAATGCAGAATAACTTTCCAGCAATCCCAAGCCGGAGTCCCCCAAGCCCCGCTAGACCCTAGTCCTTAAGGGCCCTAAAACGTAGAAGCTAGAAAGTTGGAACATCATGAACCTCATGCCCTTAGGTACGGTATAGTAAACTCCAGCACGAATCATCTTAAATCCATGTTCCAACTTTCTGAACCAAGCCCCTAAACCCCTAAAACTAAACCCTAAACCCCTAAACCCCTAAACCCCAAAACCCCAAACCCCTAAACCCCAAAGCCCTCAACCCTAAACCCCTAAACCCCAAACCCTGAACCTCTTGTTATTCTGGGGCTCACTTTTAACCCTCGACTCCGCACCTTGGCCTTCCAAGCAGTCCCCCCCAAGCGGATCCCCGAAACTTCGGTCCTCGCCCCTGCTTTTAAAGGCTCTCGGGGTTTAGGGTTTAGAGTCTAAGGTTTAGGGGTTAGGGGTTTAGGGTTTAGAGCCTAAGGTTTAGGGGTTAGGGGTTTAGGGTCTGGTGGGGGTTTTGGGTGGGTTTCCGGGCTAAGGGTGGCCATAATATCCAGTGCTTCGAGCCTTCGAGCCTCCAATCCGAAAACCCCCAGCCCCCCAAGCTCCCCCACCTGCATTGGGGAGATCGGGCGGGTAGGTCTGAAGAGTCTGCATGCAAGCTTTGGGGTTTAGGGTTCAGGGTTTAGGGTTCAGGGTTTAGGGTTTAAGGTTTAGGGTTTGGGGTTTTAGGGTTTAGGGGTTTAGGGTTTAGGGTTTATCGTTTTAGGGTTTATTAGAGCTTAGGGAATCTGCTTGCAAGCTTGATAAGGAAACTTGTGGTTATCGAGGCCCCTGTGACTTGCTAGGCCCATGGAGGCCTTAAGACCCAAAGGCCGCGCAGTACAGAAAGGAGCCGGTCACGCCGTGGGAAACCCAGAGACTCCAAAACCCCTTTATTGAGGAATATACTTTAAATCTTATTAGGGTTCCTATTATGATTTAAGGTATATTCCTTAACTAAGGGGTTTTGGAGTCTCTGGGAAACCCCAGATGAAACCCGTTCCGCCAAGTCCCGTCACCAAGGTCCAAACCCACGCACACCGAAAAGCCCTAAACCCTCAACCCTAAAACCCTAAACCCTGAAACCCTAAAGCCCTAAACCCTAAACCCTAAACCCTAAAACCCTAAAGCCCTAAACCCGAAACAGCGAAATTCCACGTTCCTGAGCCCGAAGCCCCCAGATCCTTTTCTGGACAGCCGAGGTCATTCCCTGGTGATCCCGGTCGTCCCTTCCTGTTTGCAGGAGCAATATAGGTTGAGAACTCCTATTCCTTAGTACTCCTTAGGGGTTCCGCGCCATACATTACATAGGTCCACGGAGAGATCTAGACTTTAAGAGGCGTTCTTCATGCGTCTATGTGACAAGACATTCGGACTTTGCGTGTGGGCGATGTAGAAATAGATGATGCCATTCCTTCTGGTGATGACGACAAACCTTGGCATTCTTCCTGCTGCCGCTACTTTTCCTTTGATCGCACCCTCGGTCCTGCCCGAAACCCTAGATCTCGGGCCAAGGGGGTGCAAGAAGCTGTGTGTGATTGTCCAGGTCATCCACCGGGACATCAAGCCTGCGAACGTCATGAAGCTCGGGTCTTGGGCAGTTGCTTTGCGGTTTATGTGTTGAACCTTGAAAATGATGCGAGATATTCGCGTGGGGTGTGTGTGTGTGTGTGCATCTGAATGTTTACATATATATATATATACACACATACGGATACACGTATACTAGCTTACATATATATATGTATATATATATATATATATCAATCACCCCCGATGTGCGTATTTATTTGGTGTGTTTATACCACCAGTGTGTGCGTTTTCCTGTACTTTTCGCCTCACTCATGTCTCATCTAGTCACTATCTGTTGTCGAAAGTCTCACCGACTCAAGACGCATGTGCGATACGTGTCTTATTCCTTCTCTTACCAAGTTCAAGATGGAATCCGCAACGTCGTGAGGCAGATTCTTGCAGATTGTTACGTCCAAAAGAAATCATGGCAGCGATGAACTTGCACAGGCATAGTGAGAATTTGAGCTCCAGAGGAGCGCTGAAAGGTCGTAAGCAATCAAGGCTCGCAAGTCTTACTATTCAGTAGCAGTGATAAATGTCTGACGAAATTGAAACTGCGTCCATTGTCTGTTGTAGTGGTGCTTACAGTGCATCCAGCTCCATGCATGTGCGTGTGAATGTGTTTACGTACATGTTGTGTGCTATGTACGCGGCTGTTGTTGATATGTCCAATCATTTCCGCCCAAGCATAAAGCTACAGCAAGTTAGCGAATGTGTGTTTCGGCTCCTTGTGTGTGTGTGTGTGTTTTGTTGTTGTTTCCTATGTATTGGGCTGCATTTGTGCTGTTTTCCAATGTTTTGGGCTCCATGCGTGCCACTTTTATCGTTTTTCCAATGTTTTGGACTCCATCTGTACAGCTTTCATTGTTTTTTCCTATGTTGGAGTGAGTCAGACGCAGGAAACACAGCAAAAACCAATAAAACCCATAAAGACCATGATGTTCAAACTATCTCGTCTGCATGGTGTCACGCATGCAGATAGTTTTAAAATCATGTTTTTTAATGGGCTTTATTGTTTTTTCAACATTTATCGTGTTTTTCCAATGTATCGGGCTCCATGTGTGCTACTTTGATTGGTTTTTCCAACAGGCTCCGTGTCTGGTAAGTCGTACTGTTCGAGAGAGCACAAGGGACAAGTCGGACTTCAGAAGCTAATTTACCAAACTTCATCGCCTAAGCCGCCTCAAGCCACGCGAATTGAGGGCCCCTGAGAGACACTCAAGCCCAAACCACCTAAACCCTTGAAAAAGCAGTCCCCGACACTCTTCCTTAAGCCCTGAGCCTTTAAAGAGCCCGTAATCCTTGTAGCAACCCCAGCAAAAATCTGGTAAAACTACACTCTACACAACCCTCATAACACCTTCTAAACCCCCCTTCAGAGCTCCGAAAGCCTTGCAAAACTCGATAGAACCTTTTTTATTTTATAAAGAACCCTTACAACATCCTGATGAAACCTTACGGAACCCCAAAAAACCCTTAGCAAACCTCGCAAAACCATTATACAACCCTTATAATACCAGACAAATCCTTGTAAAGTCTTGCAAAGCGCCCGCACGATGATATGGAACTTGTATAAAACCATACAGAACTTAATATGGAACCCTTATACGAACCCTTCTAATCGTAAACTCCATAAAATAAAAACCTTCACGGAGCTGCTATGACGCCCTGATGGAACATTTATTATGATCTAACCCTACCCTCTAAGACCCTTATACCCCGCCCTCCCCCCGCTCCCCTCCCTCCAAAACACAGCAGAGTGCCGAACCCCTAAACCCCTAAACCCCCACGCCCTAAACCCCTAAACCCCCTAAGCCGAAACCCTTTTAAGAAGGGCCGGAGGGTTCGAACCGGGTTCCTTGTAAACGGGCTACGATAACCGGGTACGTACTACTAAGCCCCCTAAACCCTAAACCCTAAATTCCTATACCGCCAACCCCACAAAACCAAACCCCTAAGCGCCTAATCCCCCCAAACCCCCAAGCTAACCCTAAACCCTCAACCCTCAACCCTAAACCCTGAACCGCAAACCCTAAGAAAGCTCTGAGGATTCGCCCGGGTACGAGCTCGGACGTGAAGCTTATCGACTTCGGTCTCGCGACTTTTAGCAAGGAGCCGCCTTGTGGTTGGTGCGGGGAATTCGGGAATTTAGGGGTTATGGGGTTTAGGGATTTAGGGTTTAGGGTTTAGGGTTTTGGGGTTTAGGGCAATTTACGGTCTGGGGTTTAGAAAGCTGCTTAGCAATTCAGGCGCTACTATGGCTTCTTAAAATAACTGCTCGCACATGGGGAGCCATTACGGGAAAATTGTTCTTGAAAGTTTGGGCTACCCCTAAGCCCATGTCACCACAGACCTAAAAAAAGAGCCCTGTTTAAGCCCACGAGGATCCTCCTCTGGGGGGGTTCCGATAGGAGGCCAACCTTCTTTGTTTAGGGTTTCGGAATTAGGGTTTAGGAATGAATTAGGCTTTAGGGTTTAGGGTTTAGGAATTAATTTGGGTTTTTGTAGGGTTTAGAGGGTTAACAGGGTTGTGAAGACAAAGCCTGTAGAGGATTCTGTTTCTTTTCATAAGGCGCCAAAGAAATAGCCCAGAGGCATCATTGTAGTAGGGCATCTTTCTGCCCAAAGGCCTCCAGATATGAGTCCTCGGAGCCTTGGGGTAGGGGTTGTGTTAAACCCTAAACCGTAAACCCTAAACCTTAGACCGTGAGCCCTAAACCTTAATCCCTAAACCTTAGACCCTAAACCCTAAACCCTAAAGTCGGATTGGGGTCCAGAGCTGGCCACATTGAGACCTGGTCTTCCCTAGGACCTCGACCCCCGCCCGGCGAGCGCCAGAAGCCTAAAGCTCGAGATCGTAAGCCTAATACATAAGCAGGAGAGTTTAGGGGTTTTAGGTTTTTAGGGTTTAGGGGTTTGGGGCTTGCCTAAAACTCGAGATCCTAAGCCAGAAGGAGGGTTTAGGGGTTTTAGGTTTTTAGGGTTTAGGGGTTTAGGGGTTTAGGGGAGGGTTTAGGGGTTTAGGGGTTTAAGGGCTTTATGGATTAGGTCGGGTGTTTAGGGCCTTAAGGGCTTTAGGAACTTTAGGGTTTAGGTCTCTAGGGGCTTCAGGTTTAGGGTTCAGAAGGGTTTATTTAGGGTATAAGAAGGATGGTCTGTTGGGAGAGTAGTAGCATATAACCCTTTACATTCCCTACACCCTAAACCCGAAACACTATTTCAACACAGTTTTTTTGAACCCTTTTGTTAACCCTCGGGCGTGAAGTAGACATGGAAGCCCAGAAGGCGGGGGCAGCGATTGCAGACCGTCTGAGAAGTACCGCTTGGGACAATGCGGTGTCTTGTCTGGTTCCGAGGCTGCAAAGCCCTAAACCCTAAAGCCCTAAACCCTAAACCCTCAACCTCCATGGCTCAGGGGCCAAGGCACGGGTAAAAGCTTCCGGCTGCAGTGCGAGTCGTGGGCTCCGGGCGGTCCCAGCACAGGAGCGGTGCCTTCCCTGGATTCCAGAAACATCATGAGCATCATGTGCCCTGGACGGATCTTCCCTGGCCCCGAGGCTGCAAAGCAAAGGGAGCATCGTGAGCATCATCGGCTCAGGATGCTTCAAAAAAGAGTCGAGCACGGCAAGCACCATGAGCATCAGTGGCATTCGAGCGGTCCAGGTCTGGGTCAGGTTGCAATAACAAGAGAAGTAACACCTGCAACGGACACGCCATCAAGCCTTGGCCTTGACTCCCAGAGATGCGAGAATCCTTTCAGACGCCGAAAATAAGGGTTACATAGCATCCGAACATGTCAGAAGGACCCTATCAACAATCAGCGCCTTGATCAAGCCGCAACAGACACCCCCCCCCCCCCAAATGATACGGTTGA
>CAJNJA010013559.1:790-12611 GCA_905231915.1 Symbiodinium necroappetens | reverse complement strand
TTTGGGGTTTTGGGTTTATGGTTTAGGGTTTAGGGTTAGGGTTTAATTAGGGTTTAGGTTTTAGGCGTTAGGGTTTCGGGTTTAGGAACGCATTGAAGAGCTGCGTGAGAACCCTAAACCCGACCACGAAGAACGAGTCGAATCCCCCGCGGCCAGTCTGTCATGCTCCGAGCCTGCAAGGAAAAACGACAAGGAACAGGTTGGGTTTAGCTGTTTTAGGGTTTAGTTTTTAATGTGGCAGGGGTTTAAATTCATCCAGGGTTTGGGGCCAGGGTCTGGGGTCTAAGGTCTAGTGACTGGGGTTTAGGGAAATGGGTGTAGAGCCAAAGATAGGAAGAGTGTTAAAGCAAAAGACACTACACTTTCGAGTTTAGGACTTTGGGGTCGATGGTATCAGGTGCATCGGAAAGTGGTTTAGGGTTTAGTGGTTCGGGGTCTAGGAAAAAAATTCTAAATCCAAAACCCAAAACCCTTTACCTTCAAAACGGGTCTAGGGACAAGGACTCGGTTGGACGACGGCCCGACTATGGACTATGCACAGACGCGGCTTAGGGTTTAGGTTTGAGGGGTTTTGGACCTAGGATAATTGTTTCTGGATGATTGAATCTTACATGTCAGCGTAGTCTACACCACGAGGTGTGAGAGGTTGAATCTTGTATTTCCGTTTGGGTTTTAGTTTCCAAGGGGTTAAAGGCATCAAAGAAAAGAGTTATGCACTACTGTGGATGAGCGTTGTTTTTCCGGCGGGGCTCGGGGTGTCGCCCCAGAGTCCTCATTCTTATCTTGAAGTTTTCCGCGAGTCCTGCGTGGCTGTCCAACATGACCCTGACGAAAGTGCACTCATCAACTAGTGAGGTAGCACCATAGTCGTAGCGAGAAAGGGGCGTGATATAAGCTTGGACCCGTTTTGCTGAAGTCCAGATTAGAATTCAACGTTTGTTGCTACATCCACTCTCAGGTTGTTTTTGGCGGTCTGGTCTTGCGTTCCCATGAGTGCACCATGATGCACCATCACCGCTCGCTCGGAACGGCGGAGGTTCTCAACACGGTGCTATCTTGCATGACTCCTCAATCATGACAAGTTGCCCTTTTGTGACATAGCACAGGACCGTATCCGGTCTGTCTAGCCACACTTGCTCATACACAGTTGCAGACATGCTTTCCGGCTGCCTGCCAATGTCTATACCTACAATATCTGACTACATGAAGAAAACCCTAAAGCCCTACAATCCTAAAGCCCTAAGCCCTAAAGCCCTAAAAACCCAAAACCCCTTAACCCCTAACCCGGACGTACCTCTACAGACATCCTAAAGCCTTGAACCTGAACCATCCCAATGGCCCAAACCTTAAGCCCTCGACCCCTGTTTTCTTTTTTAGGGTTTAGGGTTTCGGGTTTAGGGGGCGTTACATTGCTGTCAACCTCCGGTCATGCGCGCAGACTGTTTAAACCCAGCTTTGAAGCAGCGGAGAGCCGGACGGCAGACAAAGTGCCAGGTTTAAGCATAACCCTAAGGGTCCATGTGCCCAAGTAGGTATACTTAAGCCTTAAAGTAGTCCCTATATGGGTACTTTAGGGTCAAAGTATACTCATGTGGAAGTATACTCATGTGGTAAGGAAGGTTATTACGAAGACCCTAAACCCAAACCTTAAACCTTAAAAGCACTAAACCTTAAACCCTAAACCCTAAACCCTAAAAGCCCTCAAAGCCCTAATCGCAGAAGAAGGATCCTGCGCTTCCTTTAGGCTTTCTTGAGATTAGAGGTAGAGATTTCGGGGTCCTTGAAGCTACTGTTGATGAAAAACAAAATGGACACCTAAGACCCTCTGGGTCCATTCGCCCAAATTTTTGTTTGGCCCCAACGTAGCTATATGGGGACTACTTTAAGGCCCAAGTATATGGGTAGTTCTCTAACTTCGGGTCGCTTTTTAGGTCCCCAAAATAGTACGGCACCCCTATAAAAAGGACCCTAATTTAGAGAACTACCCATATACTATTTGGGTACATGAACCCTTAGGGAGATAGATGAGGGTTCGGGGTTCGCTCCGGGGTCTAGGCCTTGGGGTCATAGCGTACAGGGATAGCATCCGGGGCCTGCTGGTGTTTTTTCAGGTTCTATCCCTAAGGGTCCAAGTACCTAATAAGTGTATACTCTCCCAAGTATTTAACCTAGATAACTACTATCCGCAACCAAAGTACCCTATTACTGGGTCCTTTGGACCCTTCGGGTAGTGGCCTCGAAGGTTTTCGAGGTGTTACGGACTTGCGCTTTAGGGATTCAGGGTTTACGATGGTTCATGGTGGGTGTTTTTAGGGTGTTTAGGTTTTTGGGGGCTGTGGGTTCTTGATCTTGTGGTTGCATCTTCAAACTCCCGAAATTCCTCGAGCCGTGAATTCCCACAGCCCTGGACCTGAACTGCCGGCACCCGACAAAAGCAAGCAACCCGACCTGCCCAGAGGCTCCCGAGGCTCCTACTGCGAGGGCATCTTAGGAATGAAGGTCTATTCCTTAATTAAGGGGTATTGGGCTCTCTGGGTAATACTACCCCTAAACCCGAAACTCTAAACTCTAAACCCCTAAATACACTAAGGAGCCCCCATAATCTTTGCCTACTTGGAGGTTCATGGGACTTAGTAACTAGGGTTATAAATGAGGTAACTATAGTTGTAACCACTCATAACCCCAATTAAGGTAGGTATAACTGTACTTACGAAGTCCCATGAACCTCCAAGTATAGAGAACTACCTATAGTCTTTTCCTATAGTCTCCATTGTAGTAACTGGTTAGAAGGTTAGGATCCCATAATATGAAAGATGGTTAGCCAAAAAAGGAACTACAATGGAGACTATAGGTATAAAGTAGAAGCTAGAGACTTGGAACATCGTTCTCCTCATGCCCTTAAGGAAATGTGTAGGGAAATTCCCAAGGAATCCTAGCACTAGTCATCCTAGATCCGTGTTCCAACTTTTGAGGCATCTCTATAAGACTGGCAGGGTTTAGGGCTTTGGGGTTTAGGGTTTTTGGGGTTTAGGGTTTAGGGTGTGAACCCATTTACGATGATTGATGTGCGACCGGTCTGGCTTCCTACAGTCCTACAGTACCATAGTGCAAGCCCAAACCCTATTCAAATTAGGAAGAACCCGATGTGCAGCCTCACATGACACACCCAAACCCTAAACCCGCGACACTAAATCCTATAGTCCCTGCTGTCTTACATGTCCCCTGCGGGAGAGGAGAGGAGACTGTAGGGGAGGGCTAACAGTGGCTAACATGTGCAAGAGAACCCTAACCGTAATTAATGCAGCCACCAGATCACACCAAAGGTCAGCAGAGATACTTGGCCGAGCATCAGTCGTTGCCCGAGCATGTAGAGTTGCAGGGATCTTAAGGGGCGATAATTTACTCAAAGGTTCATGGGACTCAGTTACTACTCCATGAACCGCCAACGGTTGAGGGTTTAGGGGGGTTGCCAGGGTTTAACAGGGGTGCTGCAGTCTCCCTTGAATAAAAGAAGAGGATATCTAGTATTCCCAATGACAAACCCTGAAACCCAAACCCCGGAACCCAGTAAATATGATCATCAGGTCCTTGACCTCTTAAGCAAGCAAGGGGGTTAGACATTATTTATTCGGGGGTGGTCTGGTTGGTGCTGATGAATTTGGGTTTAGGATGATTGTTGAGGACGAAGGAGAAGACTGCGTGGTTGGTTACTAGGTTCCCGGTCTGTTTAGTTTTGTGGCACCTCTTTCCATAGTTCCATTATAACTTGTCGCATAACGACATTAAAGACTTCCGGGTTTCTTGCGCACCATATTTTGAAGCTCTGCACAGCGAGTTCTCGAACATGATTTGTCCGGCAGCCGTCGGTAACATAGGGGCCTTTAATGATCAGAACAGGATTTTTCGGGTGTACTATACGTCATCATTCTTTTATATAAGAGGGACCTTAAAGGTTGACTACCAGTGGTTAGTAGTAATTAGTTATTCCGAACCCCTAGACCATAAAACCAGAAACCCGAAGCCCTAAACCCTAAGCCCTTAAACCCCTGCACTCGACACTGTAACGGCTGCTCAACAGTAAACTTCCTGAACAGCGCAGGAGATTCCCCGTCACATCTTTTCCGACTGTTCGGTTTAGAGTTTAAGGTTTTATTGCTTTAAGCTTTAGGGTTTAGAGTTTGTCATCAACTGAATTTCAGGGCTATGGGGGTTTTGGGCTTTAGAGTTCAGGGTTTAGAGTCTAGGTTGCAGAGTTTAGTGTGCAGAGTTTGGTTTTTTGGGCAGGTTTTAGGGTGTAGGGTTTGGGATGGTAGTTTGTAGCCACACTATACCCTAAACCCCAAACCCATAAACCCTAAAAGGTGTTGGGTTTAGGGTTTGGGGTAGTTCAGGGGCCTGAGCTCGTGTATAATCTTATTCCTGACAGGCCCCTCCTTAGAACCATAGTGCCAGATGCCCCAGGCCCCCTTGACTGTATTCAGGCCTCTATGTAAGGCAGGTTGCAAAACTCTCCGGCACCAACACAGAAGCCAGTACAATCCTCAAAATCCGGAGGTAGAACATGGACGTTAACTGTAAGCCCCTCGGGCCGAAGCCCCAAGCTTTAAATCCCCGAGCCCAAAGCTCTTGAGCCAACCGGAATTCTATACCCAACCCTAAGCCCTGAACCCTAAACACCAAAGCCGAAGGGCCTAAGTCCCAAAACACAAGATATTTAACCGAGATCACCCCATCAAAACAGAACCTCGACCACCTAACAGCCGAAACCCTACAACCCTAAAGCCCTAAACCTCTGAAGCCCTAACCCCTAAAACCCTACCGCCGTAAACCCTAAACTGACACACACACACACAACCCTAAACCCTAAATCCTAAATCTCCCGCCACCCCAAAAAAACAAAAAGAAAACGAGACCCAGGCCTCATTTGCTGCGAGAGCCCGACTCTGAGCCATCAAGCAGCCCGGAGCACGGATCTCTGGGTTCTCTTAAAGGGGCTCCTTTGAAGGGGTCTATAAGAGTCTATAAGGGTGTAGGGTTTGTGGTTTAGGGTTCGGGTTTTGTTGAAAGGGGTCTCTTAGGGTTTATGGTTTAGGGTTCAGGGTTTAGGGTTTCAGGGGCTAGAAGGGTTGTATAGGGGTCTATGAGGCATCTATGGGGGTTTAGGGGTTCAGGGTTTCGGTTGTAGGGTTCCTCAAAAGGCTCCTTAAAGGGTGCTATAAGGGATCTATAGCTTCGCGGTTTAAGTTCAAGGGTTCGGGTTTAGGGTTCAGCAGTACCCGTTTCCCATTTTTTCTTTTTGGGCTCTATGGGTAAAACCTAATAGCCCTAAACCCTAAACCCTAAACCCTTATCATTAAGGGCCTACTGGGGAACCGAGTTGCTGTTGTCATTTGTTTAGTAGTTGTACTTTGGGTACTGGCCCCACTGGTGGACAGTATATATGTATAGCTTTAACATGACCCCTAATATGGACTGTTACAGGGTGGGGGCAGTGCACAAGTTTCAATTCAGTTTTACCTGGACTCTATTTTCCCTTCCTGTCTCGGGTTCACGGTTATGACTTCCTTATATGAGTCCTGAAATAGTGTAGCTGGTTTGGGGTCCAGGTAGGGTTTAGGCGAAAGGGTTTAGGTTATAGGCTTTAGGGTCCGAGGGTTTTGCTCAGTTAGAATTTCCGCATGTGGGCTCTTTTTTTGCAGAGTTTCTGTTGTCCGCTTTTGGATGCATAGGGGCTGCAGGGAGCTTATCTTGGGATGTTAAGACGGGCTTTCTAGTTGTTGGTATCCGCTTTCCACATGCCTTGAAATAATCCCAAAGGGCCAAAGGGCCAAAGTACTCATGTAGAGGAATGTAGAGTTTCTATGTTAGGAATCCTTATTCTGGTTTGGGAAAGTATCCCCCCCATAACAGTACCTAGGACCCTTTGGGAATAAACATGCTTCGCAGGGTTAGTTTAGGGTCTCGCACGGTCTGAGACTACCATCTCTCGAGTCTTGACTAAGGGCTTTCGCTGAGGGTCTTATGGGTTTAGGGTTTAGGGTTCAGGGTTTAGGGTTTAGGGTTTAGGGTTTAGGGCACACTGCGCTAAATCAGAGGGATTTTTGGGCAAGGGCTATCTAGACTACACTTCAAGCCCCATGCCCTGACTGCAATTCCCCAAGCGAGACTCTCCAACACGAAAGCCCCCAAGCCCTTGCTTGGAGCGTCACGGGACTTAGCAGGTAGGGTTATAATTTATACCTACCTTAACTGGGGTTATAAGAAGTCCGAAATATAGTTACCTTAGTTATATCCTAATTAGCTACTAAGTCTCATGAACCTTTCAGTATTCCCTCAACCAGGGCTTTATATGTAAGCGCTTTTTAAACTCGTTTCTGGCAGGTTCCATCTTGGTTCTATGCGGCTACATGGTGTCGACGACTTAGGATAGCAGGACGCGATTTGAAAGAAATACCTGCTCATAATGCAACCCACGGCCATGATGTGCCCTTTAAAGGGTCGATTCAGGGGGCCATTAGGGCTTGTTGTTAAGGGCACCTGTGTAGTATGAGCGTTGGTTCGCCTTTTTCAGGCGTTCCAGCACTTTCGGGCCAAATATGTAGATTATACGGGGCATTACTCCTTACTTGAGGATTTCTGGAAGATCTGCGATCTTGCTGATCCGAGGCGAGGCGCCCTCAGCACCCTCGGCACCCTCGGCGCCCTCGGCCTCAGCGGCGCCCGCAGCACCTTGTGAGGCTGCTGATGCCGAGGCGGAAGAGATCACCAGGCCAGGGTGGTTTAGGGGGTTGCTTTAGGTTACTGTAGGCTTCTATGAGGGGCTCTATATGGGATCTACGGCGGCTTAGGGCCTAACTAGGGTATAGGGCTTTGGTTTAGGGTCTGGGGTTTAGCGTTTAGTGGAGCTGCCCAGAGAGTCTAAAACCCTTCACTTAATTCCTGTATATAACGTGTAGTCTATATATGTTTGGTATGTTCCTTAAGCCCTGAACCTTAATACCATTAATACCCCAAACCCTTAACCCAAATACCCTTAACCCTTAGACCTAAAACCCTAAACCCTAAGCCCAAAAACTCTACCGTCCTAAACCCTACACCCTAAATACTCAACCCTACACCCTACGGCCTAACCCCCTAAGTGCTTGCGGCTTTTTTCCTACTTGTTCAAGGGTTCTGGAGTCTCTGCGAGCTTGAGTCTTCACTCCCGCCACAGAGTTCTCAAGTAGGGTTTACGGTTTAGGGGTTTAGGGTTTAAGGGGTTTAAGTTTAGGGTTTAAGTTTTCAATTAGGGTTTGCGGTTGATGGTATAAATCCTGCATTACTCATAATAAGGAATATACCCTAGTTCCCATAGTTTAGGGTCCTTAGGATAATGCAGGATTTATATCATCAACCGTAGTGTTAGAGCTTCAGGGTTTAAGGTTAGGGCTTAGGGTTAATTACACATGAGGTGCCAGGGTTCTGAGACGGTGATTCTCCGAACGCAGAAAGCTCTGAAATTGTGGCTTCATTGTCCTTGTAAAGTACATGCTATTCTCTGCGCCACCTGCCCCATGTTGCACCTTATTTTATGTTGCGACGCTGCCGCTGCAAATCCATTGCATCTCGAATATGTTATGACAAATGGTTTGCAGGGTTATTGTTCCAAGCCCTGTCGGCCACAAGGTGGAGATGGCTGCCACTCGTTAAGACGTCCGAAAGGATTTAATTTAATGCCAGGTGGTGGAGGGAGTGGCAAGGTATAGATGGCGGCAAGTTGGTGATGACATACGATCAGGGTCCATGTGTAGGTATTGTATATACTGCGTTCCTAAAGTACCTACCCGTGAAGGCCAAAGAAAAATTGAACCCTCAACCCCAAACCTCAGACCCTAAACCTTAAATCCTAAACCCTTAACCCTTAGACCCTAAACCCCAAACTCTGTGACCCTATATATGAGAACCCGAAGGCTGCTACGGAACCCTTACAGGGTAATTACCCCTTAGCATGGGTTTCAAAGTGTTGGGGTGTAGGGTTTAGGGTTTAGGGGTTTGGTTTTAGCTAACGCGCGCCTTCATGACCATGGGGTTTTGGCAGGTTTTGCAGGTTTAGGGCTTCGCTGGTTTGGGGAGTCGGGTGGGGTGGGCTGGAGTGGGATGCGGTGGGGTGGGGTGGAGGGGGTAAGAACGTCCACTTCGCCGCCATCCTCATGAACATGATCAACATGCAGGCCGTCATCATCATCATCATCATCATCACCGTGCTTCGACACACAAAAGCCTTGGAGGAACAGTATTTTCACATCATCAACACGTGCATCATCATCATGACCATTGTAATCATCGCTTCTCTTTTATGTTCCGTTTCAACACTCCGCAGTAGCTGTTGACGGACCTTAGTCGGTTGGCAGACGCCAAGAACAAATTTGTGAAAAAAAGAGGCCGGCTGAACAATTCGCATTCGGATGGTTAGAAATCTCCCATTGGGCCGGTGAGTTCGTGCTTCGACACACAATACCCTGGTAAAACCGGTACTTTGGACACATCCAAGACAAACCTTTTCGTCGAAAAAATGCAGACAACCCCACGTCGGCAGCATATTTGCAACTCTTACGCACCATGCACAGCGGCAAAGCCCCTTGCTCATAAAGGCGCGCGTTGCTTTCATGCTGGCATTTTTGGCTTCGTAGGAGGAAATGTCTGCTCAGGAGCTTTTCCACGTTACGATAGTCGCGAACTTTGAACGCCCAAAATACCAACCCGAAACCTAAGCCCTAAATCCGAAGAAAGCTACACCCGAAACCTTCTCCCTGCATCCCCCTTCAAAGCCGAATCCCGGGACAGGAAGATGAAGCAGCTCGGCTTGTGACGACGGGGGTTGACAAAGTTGAAAGGTTGGGGGTTTAGGGTTTAGGAGGCTTTGGTGGCCATACAACTTTTAGGCCTTGGGTTGAGGGTTTACTTTGATGACTCCCCCAAATCTACTTACACAGGGTCCGTGCAAATACTACAACAGGATGTCTCAAGAAGATCCTGCAAAAAGTAGGCCATGATCCGGTAGCATGGCAGGACTCAGTAAGACGACAAGAGGGAAGTGCGAAGCTGGGCTCTGTTTAGGGTTCGGCGGCCACCAGGGGTTCACGGTGTTGGGGCGCCACGGACGGGTTTCAGGGTTTTCAGTGTTTTTAGGGGTTTAGGGTTTAGGGCTTTTAGGGGTTTTAGGGTTTAGGGTTTCAGGGTTTATGGTTTTTAGGGTTTGGGCGGTGGTTTCTAGTATAGGGTTTAGGATTTAGGGCTCTGTGTCCTTGTAGAGCTCCCCCGAAGAAGTGAATCACAACGCGACCTCCCTGTCCGTTTCAGGGTTTAGGGTTTACGATCTACCACAACCTTCCGAAATCCCTAAGGGGGTTGGTCTGGGTAGTTCACGCACTCTTAGTAGGGTTGAAGATTTAGGATTCAGGGTGTTGCCCCAGTTGAGTCGGTACCGCTGCAAAAAATCTGCCGCAGTCAGTAGCCTTGGGGTTTAGGGTTCTACCGAAGGCAGGGCGAGATGCCCCACACCTCAGGCTGCAAGGCAGAAGTAAGTCTGAAGTGTGTTGCCTTCCGGACCTTTGCTTGTCCTTCCTAAAGCCTCCTGCCCTGAGACCCTGAGCCCCAGACATGGAAACCCCAAATCCCTGAGCTCCAAAACCTCCGAATCCCAAAAACCTTCCATGGCAAGCCCGGGAAAGCTCCGGACCCTCCGTCCATCTTATCCTATAGCCCAGAGAGCCCAATACCCCTTAATTAAGGAATATAGCCTTAAATTATGGGGCCCTTAATATTATGATTTAAGGTATATTCCTTAATTGAGGGGCATTGGGCTCCCTGGGAGGTGGTTCAGGGTTCAAGGTTTCAGGTTCAGCCCTCTTCTCCCCTACGCGTTAGCCAGTGCCAGGTTTTCAGTTATCCATTCATTTCGGACCTTGCGCCATTATACAAGCATTACCAAAACAATTCCTTCGGGTGCCTTCATACAACCATAATGCTATCACTATCACACCATATAGCCGAAACCCCAATCCAAGTATTGATGCCAAGATCTTACCCATAATTAGTTCTTGGTTTGGGATGACGGATTGCCGGCAGCAGTCAGGGACTGTGGGCTTGTCAGGGCCATAGAGGGGGGAAGGATTCAAGGCTTTAGGGGTTATCAGGATTCAAAACGGAGGCGCCTTAATGTCGGAATAAGGATTTGGGGTATTGTGATTTAATATAGAGTGACGATAGTACGGAACCCAAAGGAATAATCTCATTAGTTATTCAGACTTACATACTAGGCTTGGGGCAATTGAGTGCTACGACAGCTAGACGTAGATTGAGTGCTTTGACCGATTGCTACCATTTGTAGCGGGTAGTACCCCCCCCCGCCCCTTCGCTACCCCCAAGCCCGAAGTCTCGAACTCGAACTGGAGCCCTTCCCCAACCGGAACCGGTTCTGGTTCGGGTTCGGGGACGGGCGGGGCACTTACTGTCATGATTGAAACTAGTTGTGGGCCCAGGCACATCAGTACCTGGAACGGAGCCTGGTGCTGAGCTATGAGGGTTTAGGGTTTAGCGGTACAGGGTTTAGGGTTTAGGGTTCAGGTGTTTAGGGAAAATTTTGGGCTTCAGGGAAATACCCTAAACCCTAAACCCGAAACCCTTAGTAAGGGGTTTAGGGTTTAAGAGCCCCAAAACCGCCCAAAGCCTCAAACCACGAGAATGGGCCTCGTTTCGGGGTTTAGGGTTTAGGGTTCCTGAGTAAACCCTAAACCCTATAAAGCATACTGTTCCCGAGATTATGGCGGCTCCTTACTGTATTTAGGGGTTTAGAGTTTAGGGTTTAGGGGTAGCAATACCCAGAGAGCCCAATTAATTAAGGAATATACCTTAAATCATGATATTAAGGCTCTTTAATTTAGGGTATATGCCTTGATTAAGGGGTATTGGGCTCTCTGTGTATTCCCCCAAGCCTTCTTCGAACTATCAAGGTCCCTATATCACTATGTTCTTGCAGCCGTAAGGCCAGAATACTCTGCAAAGCTATAAATCCAAAGTGTGGAGTTTAGGGTGTAGGGTTTAGTGGTCAGGGGCTTAGGATTAGTGCTTTAGGGTTTAGGGGTTTAGGGTTTAAAGGTTAAGGGTTGAACGCAAATTTAGGGTGCGCACTGTACACTCTGGAAAACTGAGCTGAAACCTCTGATGCGATTCACGCCTAAGCGCAAGGTTTCAACATGCCAGGACAAATCACAAAGCACTCAGGAAGGACATCTTAAAGCCTTGCGCTGCAAGGCCTTAACTTGGGGTTTTGTGTTTGGGATCTTGTAGGGGCTTTACGCCCTAAAACGACGAGGCTCTTCCGCAAACCTCAGAACCTAAACCATCTTACTGGTCAGAGTTGTTAAGGTCTAGGGTGTTTTGCCAGAACCCTACACCTGAAACCTTAAATCATGAAGCGCGACCTCTACACTAGTCGAGCTTTTCTGATCTCGGAGTTGCGTCGTCGTGGGCTTCCATTGCGAATTTGGATTTAAAGGGGAATCGCGGCTGAGGCCTAAACCCCAAACCCTAAACCCTAAACGCGAAGCTTGAACCCGAGCCCTAACCCTAATATTGGGGGCCTAAATAATTACCTATACTATTGTGAGGGTTCCTTAATAAGCATATTATAAAATACCCCAGAACCCTGCTCCTAGTTCGTGAATCTTCTTTGGGCCCAGGCCATAACCGACAAGTACTACTGGTCACAGTCGCTGCAAGAGGCTGGCTGTTACCCTAAGGGACCATGTACCCAAATAGTATATACTTTGGCGTTAAAGTA
>CAJNJA010013558.1:162-12611 GCA_905231915.1 Symbiodinium necroappetens | reverse complement strand
GTGTGTGTGTGTGTGCTTGCTTGTTTGTATGTATGTTTTTTTGTTGGTTTTTTTGTTTGTGTGCACCCCGCCCCGCACCACCCCACCCAACCCCACCACACCACCCACCCCATGAGTCACCCCACCCCACTCCATGATTCACCCCACCCCGACCCCACCCCACCACCCCACCCACCCAATCGGGGATCTGTCGCAGCACTGCCTTGGCAGGGTATGCTGCGACGTATGGGAGCTACAAGCAGTACCACGCCTGGGTGAAGAAGAAGGAGAACCAGCACAAACACAAGGCGTTCTTACGGGGGCGAAAGGAGTGGTTAAGGGCACACGAAGCCAGGTGGCACTTAAGAGAACTATATTTTTTTTATTAAATTACAAATTACCTTTTTCTATAAAAAGAATATACAGCTACAAGAAGTTTTGTTTTGAACTTATAGACTTATAGAGATACCTATATAGCGTATTCGTAAAACTTTTCGGGTCCCCAACATGTCAACCCAGGAAGAGAACCCGGAAAGGGTTAGAATGAGATCCTCGGACATCCAAGCGGCGACGACCCTGTCGAGCGAGAAGAAGATCGGAGGCTGCTTCAAAGCGCCGAAGATGAAGTTCGTCACGAAGAAGGGGTTCGACCCAGCGTTGCATGGAGAGTGGGATCCTTCCCGAGTTGTGACCCAAAAGATCTTTGGCGAAGAGCACGAAGGAATGTGGGTGCGCGATGGCAAGGATGGGGTGTTCGATTATGAGTCTTATGATGATAGATCCTTCCAGGAATCTTCGGTGCAGCATGAAGCCGATGATGGTCCTTTTGCTTCCGAAGCATTGGACCGCAAGCGCAAGGCGAACACAGAGGCTTTCCAAGCAGCAGCAAAGGCCAGGGCCAGCCAAGCTGTGGAGGGCAAGGAGCTGACCCTGGCAGATCTGTTGACCCAGATCAATGCCGGGTCTGGAAGCAGCTGCAAGGCTGCTCCTGACGCGGCCACTGGCCAGGGTTCCAGGTCCAACAGTGACGCCGAGAGCGTTCACAGCAGCAACAGTGACGAGGAAGGTTCTTCGGAAGACGAGCGGCCTTCGGCCTCGTTCTTTGGGGCGCCGTCGGCTCAAGCGAAAGGAAAAGCAAAAGCGAAGGCCCAGGCCACGCCGAAGCCCAGCAACAGCAAAAGCACCGAAACGCCGGCAAAGACCAAGGCCAAAGCCAAGGGCCAAGCAAAGAGGGTGTCGTCCTCCAGCAAGGCCAGCCCGAGTGGCCCAAAGGAGCCGACGAAGGTCCCGAGCAAGGCCAACCCGAGTGGCCCAAAGGAGCCGAAGCAGGAGGATGCTGCCGACGTGAACACATCGTTTGCGGATGGATTCCCGGGAGCGAACCTCGACTGCGATTTTCGTGTTTTGTTTTGTTTGTTTTTTTTGCTTAGCTGTCTTGTGGAAGCGGTGTCGGCAGCACTGTTGGGTAGCATGCGAGGCACAACGTCAGAGCCTCAGTCTTGCCTTAACACTTAAGCCTGTAGCCACTGTAGCCTATAGGGCCTGTAAGCTATAAGCCGTAGATGCGATAAACCGGCCTTAGACATCCCCAGACTAGCTGCATAATTGAATCAAGCCTTGAACTCGGCCTGCAAATGAAGAGAGTGACTAGGTTGCTAGGTCTGACATCGTTTAGGTTGGTTTTGTGGTGATTCAGGGCTTGGGGTGAATGCAATGAGGTTCGCAACGCCTGGCATGCTCATGCTCGACGGACGGGCCCAGAGATCCTTGAAGACTTGCAAGGACACGCTGGCGGACATCCTGAGCAAAGTTGAGAAGGTCGACTTCGATGGCTTGCCGCCCGGTCCCGACAAGGAGTCCAGAACGGCATTCAAGATGGACTGCATCGGAAAATCAAAAACGCTCCAAGCCTTGGCAAAAACTGCTCGGGATGTGCAGAAGTGCATGGAGAAGTCCCCGAACAAGGATCAGCTGGCCACTGTGTTGGACCACTTGTACATTGTCGAAACGGGCATGCAGGCATTGGTGAAGTTGTTGGCTCAAGTCGGCTTGGAGAATCCCGACATCGAGCAGGTCGTGGAGGCATACGAGGAAGCTGAACACTTCATGAAATGTGAGCTATTCAAGGAAATGCGGGGGCTTGGCCCAGCATTCCAGCTGAAGTTCTTGGTCGCGAAGGCTTCTTGCCGGTGTCTCTACAGCAAGTACGAGGAGTTCTGGCAACACTTCCTCACGGAATCGGAGTTGCCCCGATCTTTGGTGGATAAGGGGCTCAGCTCAGCGATCTTGGCCGAAGTGGAGAACCGGGTCCTCATGACGTTGTGTGCAATCCAGCCTGACAAGATCAGTGGGCTGAGCGCGGCCACCCCAGAAGATGGACCAGCGCATGAAGCTCTCCAGCTGTGCCGTGCCATGCTGAGCGTCTGCTCTCAGAACCCGAGCCCTGAACAGTTCGTGCCGGCATCGATGAACGATGACATGATTGCGGCTGCGGCGGTGTTGGGCCAGGCCGATGTGGACATGACCAAGCTCGGTGCGAGCGTGAAGACGTTGCAGGATGCTGCGGCTGCTTTGGGGCAGGATGCAGATGCCAGCGTGACTGCGATTCAGCGATTCTTCGTTCAGCATCCAACAGGCTTGGCTATGTTTGAGGCGGCCTCTGGCCGGGTTCATCAAGGCCAGAAAGAGGCTGAAGTTGAAGAGAGCTTGGCAGCGCTGGACAAGGCCCTCGAGTCCGTGACGATGGCCAGTTCGCAAGACGTAGGCCCAGCAGCCATCGAACGATTCTTCGTGCCCACACGAGATGCGTGGCAAAACTGCATCCAGAAGCTCAAGGCTTTGAAAAGCAACAAGAAAGCAAGCAAGAACTTCGACCGACTTGCCGAGAAGTTGGAAAAGATGGAGAGCAAGTTCTTTGGGCAGATTGAGACCGTTTCGTTCAGGATCTTGAGTTTCAATTTGTCGGAACAGGTGTGGCTTAGCTGCAGTCCTCCACTTGATTACTTTGGCTGAACTGTATATAGCGTTGCCTAGTCCTATGCTTAGTCTGTACAAGCATGAAGTAATAAACCGTAAGCTTTAGCCGTAACCCGTGAGTCTTAATCTTAGTCTTAATCTTAGTCCTAGGTCCTCGGTCCGTTGATTTGGTATCGTTTGTTCTTTGAAACATCAAACCGTCGACATCCCTGCAGCCCCCAGGAAGCTAGTCTGCGAAGCAGTGGCTGCTGATGGCAAAGTATCCAACGCCGATGGCCCGGTGAGTCTCATCAACCTTGACGAGGTCTGGCCAACCATCCGTTGCCTTAGCTTTACTCAGGATCCGTTTTGGGGCACCCTCCCTCACCATGTGTATCCATGGCTGAAAGATTATTTGGCACTAGCAAATTCGCTTTGCGAGTTGGGCGACTTTGTGTTTCGGCAGTTGCCTGCCTTCAGCCATCTTCCCCGGACCGAGCGGAGCCCCGCAAGCGTGAGAGCATGGCTCACAGGCGTGCCACCTGATCTGAAGCGATGGCTACCTGAAGGAAGCGAAGATTTGCACTCTCGTTTCCAATGCCAGTTCCTGAATCCTTGTAAGTCGCACCTCACCAGTTTGTTCACTTCAGGCCTCGAGTCCCTTGCCCAGACAGTGCGCCAGTGCATCGACGGACAGATGGGAGGAGGACTGTCGCAAGACATGTTGACGCAGCTCCTACAGCAGATCCCGGCGCAGCATCCTTTGCGGCCATTGAGTTGCTCCTTCTTGGAGGCTAGATGCATGTTCGGATCATGTTCGCTCATGGACTCATTGCTGCTGGTTCACGCTGAGTGATTGCTGCTGATGATTGATGATGAGTGATGTTGGTTTGGCTCGCATTGCATGTTCGCCTGGCAGAAAGATTTGAAGCCTACATCATTCAGTCTGAATTTAATCAACTTAATCTACTAACTGAGTGTTGGACGTGCCGCCCAAACCCCAAGCCAAGTTGCACCCAATGATTCAAGCTTCAAGTGCAAGTGCTACTCATTTGGCAGGTGGCTGCCCTGCAGCGGGGGGATATGAGCAAAGCTGATCACTCAGCTTTGGCTTCAGCGCTTTCCACTGTCAGTGCGAGCTTCCTGAAGGCAATCGAAGAGGCCAAGACGCAACAGGACTTCAAGGAAGGACTGAAGGCCTCTGCCTTGGACCAATCTGGGGAGTGGCTTCGCAACATCGGCTGCGGGCTCGTTGATACCATCATCCAGAAGCAGGTTGCAACTCGTTGGAGGCTGCAACTAAGGAGCTTGAAGAATTGGTCAAGCGGCTTTCAAGGACAGACAATGAGGCATCGTATCGTGAAGGAGCTCTCCCCCTTCTCAATGCTTTGGCCAGAAAGGTGCAGCGAGTGTCTGATGAACTGAAAAATTTGGATGAACGAACCCAGATGCAGCCAAAGCTTCACGAACTTGCTTTCAGTTCTGAGCTCAAGCTGGAGTTCCCCAAGGAGAAGCTTGCGACCTCTGGCCTAGTTCAGCCTGCCCAATTGGCAGTGGCCGTGGCTTCTTGCCATATTGCTATGGTTGCATGCATCTGTCTGCTCAGGAGTCAGTCTCTTGGGCAGACTTCCGCAGAGGGAGTGAAGACGATGCAAACTTTGGCCGACACTACTGCCACTCTGCAAAGCAAAGTAGACAAGCTGGTAGCCTGTGGCGAGCTGCTTCCGGAGCACAATACCCTCAAGAGTTTCGCTGACAAGATACTTGCAGAGTGCAACAGCATTGTGCAGCCTAAAGCGCCCGGTGATGCTGGGAAGGAAACCGCGCCCGCGACCAAGGAGCCCAAATCCAAGAACAAGGACAAGGAAAAAACCAAGGACAAGGACAAGGAAAAGACCAAGGAGAAGAAGGCCAAGGCGGCCAAGGAGAAAGACGACAAAGATGCCGGGGACTCCAAGGACGTCAAGAAGAAGGACAAGAAGGACGGCGCCGAGAACAAGAAGGACAAGAAGCGCAAGGCCGACGATTTGGACGCAGAGGGCGCTGACAAGGGTGTGGACAAGCCAGCTGCGGACACCAGGAAGCCAAAGATCGGAACTGGCCAGGCCGCAGCTTTGTTTGGCATGGCTGGCAGCGGGCTTCCTGCCAAAGTTGATCGGGCTACGGCTAAGGCCAAGTCCAGGGCCGCCAAGGCCAAGGCCACTCCGACCCCCAAGGATGCTTCCAAGAATCCCAAGAAGTCGATTGATAAGTGACGCTGCGGCCTCGGGCCAAGGTTCAAA
Source organism: Symbiodinium necroappetens (assembly GCA_905231915.1). Lineage (NCBI taxonomy): Eukaryota > Dinophyceae > Suessiales > Symbiodiniaceae > Symbiodinium > Symbiodinium necroappetens. The sequence goes on along the minus strand of CAJNJA010013558.1, from coordinate 7,395 downwards.
CTCAAACTCCCACCGATTTCAGCAAGTGGTAGTTTCGCTTCCATTTTGCAGTTAGAAGTGAGAGGCTGCATTGGGCATCTTCGGGTACAGGAGTTTTGGAAGATGCTTCCATTTCCATGACCGTGATCTTGATGTAGGTTGGCAGCTCATATTTAATATTTAGATTCTAAGTGCATGAACAGTCACAGTATACAGTGTACCGACCGTGCCCTTGCTGTCAGCCTACGAACACGAGTTGGCTCCGATGCCATCGTCTCACAGTCTCACTCCCTGCAGGAGTCCAAATCAGATCGCTGGCCATCCACTGCTAGAGCCTAGAGCCGCAGCGTCTTCACGGTAGTCTGCTGTGTGTGCACGGTGTGCTGCTTGATTACTTGGTTCGAAGCTTATCACTGTTGGTGTTCCCGTTTGAGCTTGAGCTTCCCGAGCCTCGCGTCCGACTTGCGGCCATGTTGCCGGATGCGAAGAAGCAGAGACGACTGCAGCGTGTCGAATCAGGAGATGCTACCTTGATGATGGAGGCTTCCAGCCGGTGTTGCCCTGCAAAGCCTATCAAGGATGGTTCTCTCTTGGAAATCTTGGCTGCAGAGAACCTTCGCGGCTTTCAGACATTGCTGGGGTCAGAGGCGCCAGTGGCCTTTGGCCCAGTTGCGAATCGAAAGGAGCTGCTGCAACTCACATGGGCTAGTGTCTGCAGCGGGTCGGAGGGGGCTTGGTACGTCATGGCAGCGATCAACAAGGCCTGTAGCGAGATGGGCCTCGGTGTCAAGTTCAAGCACGTCTTTTCGTGTGAGTCTAAGGCCGAGAAACGTGAGTGGATCTCTCAGGTTTTCTGCCACGATGCGGATGAGACCGACGCTGACGACTACTACGACGGCTGGTGTATCTTCGAAGATCTCCTGGCGTTGTCTGAAGGAGAAGCCGGAGAAGCTAAATGCGCCACTCACGATGGCATGTGTGAGGTGAAAAGCGTAGACCTTTTGGTGCTCGGTACGAGTTGCAAAGATCTTTCCAAGCAGCAGCCCGATCGCAGCCAGTTGGGTGCGAACGGACCGGTCCTAGCTCAGCCAACGTCTCGAGGGGGCTCCGCCCAGACGTTTCACGGTTTCGTGGCATACGTCAAGAAGTACAGGCCCAGCTTGGTGGTGCAACTCAGCTTGTCAGTCGTCATCAGTGGTTGAAGAGTGAGTGCACGGTTGTGCTAAGACTAAGCCTTTGCCGCAGCCAAGCCACTCAAAGCCTTAAAGTCTTAAAGAGCCAGCCTCAAAGTTCTTAAAGCTTCCAAATTACAAGTAAAAGATTCAAAAGCCTCTTTTCTTATAGTTTAGTTTAAGTTTAAGTCTAAGTGTCAGTTTTAGTTTTGCTCTTTTACTGGCATTGCTATGTTGTAGTGTACGTAATCTAAATGACACATAGTCTTAGTCTTGGTGTTATGTCTTATGAGTCTTATGTCTTATGTCGTATGTCTCATGTCTTGTGTCATGTTACCCCCTATGCTTATTCCGAAGCCTTTACTAGCGACAGTTTTTTCGTCAGTTTCTCCGGGCTACACAAGTTCACAAGTGAAGTGGGACGAAACTTAAACTTGTAGCACTCCCGTTATCAAATTGAGTTGTCGTTCGTTGTTTGTAGTTTCTAGTCCTTAATAGCCGCGCATCAGCTTAGCCCCGTTTAGCAGAACTTGCAGCCAATGGGGTCGTTAGTTTCACAGCCCCAGGGCCATTCAGAACCTTGAGCTGAGTGTGAGAGCCCGACACATCATGTCGCAAGGTACGAAAACGTAGACTCCATCGACGACCAGCTCTCTCAGAATGCCCCGACGAATCTCGACATACTCATGGAGGTCATGCAGGCAAACTCCTACGAAGGGCAAGTGGTCATGACAGACGCGCACGAGTTCGGTCTGCCGTGCAGACGCAAGCGAGTGTACATCTTCTTCATGAACATGAAGAGTCCCAAGTTGGACTTTGCAGCACGGCCTTTGGCCACGGTTTGGGAGTGCTTTCGAAAGTGTGTGACGTCGTGCCTTCGCTCAGCGCCTTCTGCGGCTGACATCTTGATGGACAGCGAGTGCGATGAAGCCTTACAGCATTTGCAAGCCCTGCAAGAGAAGCAGCAGCAATCGAACAGCTCAAAGAAAAAACCCGGCAGCGGCTGGATTGAGCAGCACATGAAGTTCGCAGAGGGCTTGGGCATCCGGTGAGGATTTCCGGCCGAGGCAGAGCTTGCTTCGAACCCGTGGTTCAAGCTTCTCACGGACAGGGAGCAGGACGTGCTGAAGCTTTCGCGGAAAGCAGCGCCCCAGTGTGCGTTCAGGAACTTGAGTCAGTCCCTGAACAGGGCGCACCACGGGACGTTGTCGGAGGCAGGGAAGGTCCTTGCACCGACCATGCTCCCCGGTCAGCTTCTGTGGGTTGAGTTGCTAAAGCCTCCGCGGTTTCTGCTTGGCCGCGAAGCCCTGTTGTTTCAAGGTTTTCCTGTCGAGCGCTACTGGGAGAGCAAAGATCCAGAGTTCGAACCGTCGGAAAGCTTGATGCAGGACTTGGCGGGGAATGCAATGGCGTTCCCCGTCCTGCTTGCCGTCATCCAGAGCGTCATGGCATCAGCCTGGTTGAAGCCTCAGCAGCAGGCAGCTTCCAGTGAAAGCGTGGAGACGGCGCTAAGCGCCTTGAACGTGCTCCTTGAGGTGGAGAAATCCACTTGAAGTTTTGGCCTTTGGCCGGGTTTGTCTGTAACCTACAACTTGCAACCCGCCGTAGCAGTGAAGGCTTGGTGAAGGCTTAGGCTTAGGCTTAGGACTCGGTGCCTGAAACAGGTTTTTACAGGGTTGAGGAAGCTTGGAACTGTGTAGTGTCGTCACTGTTTGGGCTTCAGGCCAGGGTCCCCCAAGCTTGAGTCTGCCACTTGAGACTTTCAAGCCTACAGGTTTCACCGCCGAAAGTGGAGCAGCGACTTGAGACTGGAGGCGCCAAAAAGAGAGGACAGTGTCGAAGCCGCATCATTTTCATTCATGTTGACATTGTCTTTCAAAGCAATTTCAATACTATTTGAAACACACTCTTGAATCATGAGACTTGAGTTCCTATCTTTATAAACCAAAACCGATACCTTTTGGGAAAAACAGAAGAATCATAACAATATTCGCAATATTTGAACCAATATAACGAGTATTTCCAATAATTCAGAGAATATTTCAATCAATAGAAAGAATATTTCAAACAATTTTGAGAATATTTAGAGAATATTTCAAACAATATATAGAATATTTCAAACAATTTTGAGAATATTTAGAGAATATTTCAGTTATTATAAAGAATATTGAAAAGAATATTCAGACTCCAAAAAAGAATATTGGGGAATATTGGGTCCCGTTTTCAGACAGTCCACCACCGGCCTTCTAAAAACACTCAACCCTAATCTACATGGTACCCATGTATGTATATATATATAGATACATGTGTGCATATGCACACATATACATGCATACACCTATGCATGTATATACATACACGTACATATGTATGTACCTGCACATGCCAAGTAGGAGTGAATAGCGCTGTCAACATGTGAAGAAGCAGCAGCAGAAGGTCGTTCATGTTGTGTTGGATGCTGAGTTGAAACGAGTCTGTCATTTACTGTGCGGGGCTGAATTAAGTTTGGTAACTTGGCCCTCGGGCAGCCAGATCAAAGACGTGACTCCGTGAGTAAAGTAGGTGTGAAGAATCTTTATAGCCGATAAAGACAATCATCCATCTGGCGCGAGACTGGGTGCTGCAGCCGTCGTCTTCAGGTGCCATGCCCGCCGAGTTTGTTACCATGTTTCCGGTTTTTTCTTCTTGCCCTGTCCGCCTTCAGCTCTTCAACCTCTGCGTTTGAAAGGACTCCCCGAAGCTTTCATCCAGTGACACATGACTTGGGGCTTGTAAGCTGAAGATGTCTGAGACTTGCAAGGCCTAGCACGAAGAGTTTTGGGATATGTTGCCGTAAGATTCTGACGTATGCCGGGATGTGTAGGTTGATCAGGGCCCGGTTTCCGATGCCATGCATGGGGTGTTGGAGGCGGCTTTGAGGTTGGGAGAAGCTCTTGGCGTGGCCTGAGCCAGAAATTGAGACAACACTCACAGCGACTCAAAGCTCTCACGTCATGAATTCTGTGGACTCGGAAATGAGTCCTTCCGGCCACTGCTCACCTTCTCCCAGCAGTTTTGTTTGCAGTTTACTCCACCCGTAGCACCTCGGCTGAAACAAGATGCGGCCAGTCTGCCTTAGGGCAGCAGGTGGTGCACTGGTTTTCAAGATGCTTTGGCGAGGAACTTTCCTCCTAAGGAGGCGCTGCCTAGACTGGGTTTCAGTGCGAGAACTTATAAAATTCATAGGTTACTAAGACCTTTTATTGCATTCATGAGATTCATGTACCTTCGTACATAGAAATTTGACATCTTAGGCAGCGGCCAAATCCGATTTCTCGCTGCAGCATCCAATCGAGCGTGGTAGCGTGGGCAGAGCCCACGATCTCACCGCGCTCCCTAACGCGCCAAAAGCCTTCCGCTCAGGTCTTGCAAGCACACATTCCCGTTCCAGCTGCATCTTCGCTTGTCTCGCCTCTCGCATTTGTTTATCTCTTTCTCTCTCTCTCTCTCTCTCTATCTCTCTCTCTCTCTCTCTCTCTCTCACTCTCTCACACTCTCTCTCTCTCTCTCTCTCTCTCTCTCTCTGTCTTTGTATTTATGCATGTATATATATATACACAGATATTCGTATAGACATATTACAATAGAGCGAGAGAGAGGTCCAGATAAGATAGATATATACTGGCGTATTTGCTGGTTTGCTGTTTCGGATATTCTAGGAACCCATCTGGATTTTTATGTCTGCTTCCATTCCACCATGCATATTAATGTATGGGAATGTGTGTTTATTCATCATGTGTTTAACAATCACAGGTACACAGAGAGTACCGTGTGAATACACAAGTGCATATACGCATGCATAAAGTTTGTACATGCGCACATGTCTACCCTACCCGAGTTTATCCAGCCACCCAGCCTCGCATTTGTGCTTCCATTTGTCTTTCCATGTTCATTCCTACGCTGTATATTTCTTCTACATGTACACTCCATGCCCTAGCTGCCAAGCGGCCGTTCTCTTTCAATCCGAGACGTTTGTTGTTTCGATTATGCAGTGCTTAATCAGGCTATGATGCCGTTGTGTGAAAGACGATAACCCAAGGCCTTTAAACTGTACGCGTGGTGTGTCACGATCATCAGCTTCTCTCACGGCGCCACCTTTCCCACCTACGACGGGGCCCGCTCGTGGTTTGGGATGTACTTGCAGGCTAGCAGCTAGCAGGAAGTCGAGCACATTTTGGTGTTGGCAATGGCAATTCATGATGGCTTCCTCGTCAAGATCGTAAAACTCACGGATTAGGTTTCGGCGGGCATGGTGGCTATCGGGTTCATCGAAGCTTGGGGCAACCCCACACTCCTGAACAACCACTTCCATGTAAACGCGTTTGTCTTATGCCCGTCGGCCTCAGATTCCTCCAATATTCGTGGCCATTTGATGGGTCATTCTGAGTTTGGCTGGGGACCTCAGGACGTGGTACTTGTATCTCCAATTTGGAAGTTGCTTTGCTGGTTTCATGGCTCACATGGACATGGATGGCGAGGGCTGCCAGGTCAGATTGAGGTGCCCTCAGAGGAATATACGATTTACATTGACTCTACATGTTTCGTCGAGGAAACAATTGCCCTGATTAGGCGAAGGATTCAAAACTGGCACAAGACCATCCTGGCGCGTAGGACGACATAGTATCATGGACACAGCAAAGCAACACACGACTCACCCGTTCAATACAACTCAAAGCCCGAAACCAAAGATGCCGCACCCGCCGTACGCGCATGGGTGGAAGCCCCAGGCTTTGCAGGGAACCGCCTCTCTGACCTTGCCTGTTACGTATCGGACCGTCCAGGGCCCAAAGGGGGATTCAAGCGGCAGTTATTGTACTCACACTTGCAACACGGATCCGACGAAATGCTCCCAGGATCTTGAGAAAGCCGACTGTTTACGTCTGCTCTCAGATTGCGCTTGCGTTGCATGATCAACATGCGCAGCCGCGTGATTCAGATGCGGGAAGATATCACTTGCACACACATCTGCACCACAGCCCATGTAACTATACCCTTCCTTCTTGCCGCTGGAACTCAAACGCACAGCTGAGGGATTCAACATGCCCTAGTGTATCGGTAGCCAGTCTGTGCAGACTGTTAGTTGGCGTGCCATGGGCCACTTGAAGCAGCTTCTTCACAGACATGCAAACGCACGAAGAGACGTGCTAGCATGCAGCCGGCTGCTGCAAAAGCCAATCCAAAGCCCCCAGGTCCTCCCAAGGCGAAGTCTGTAGCACCCGCCAAGCCAAAGCCACAAGCGCCACCTCCCGATGCGTCCACACCGGCCCCGGCCCCACTCCCATCCACAGCCAGCGCAAAGCCTGCAGCGCCGAAACCTGTGGCAGTGAAACCGGCCGCACCAAAGCCTGCGTCTCCGGCAGCAGCGAAGCCAAAGCCACAAGTGCCACCTCCTGATGCGTCCGCACCGGCCCCGGCCCCTGCCAGCACAAAGCCTGCAGCACCGAAACCTGTGGCCGCGAAACCGGCCGCACCAAAGCCTGCGTCGCCAAAGCCACAAGCGCCACCTCCCGATACGTCCACACCGGCCCCGGCCCCAGCCGCACCAAAGCCTGCGCCTCCGGCAGCAGCGAAACCAAAGCCACAAGTGCCACCTTCCGATGCGTCCACACCGGCCCCGACCCCACTCCCACCCACAGCCAGTGCAAAGCCTGCAGCACCGAAACCTGTGGCTGCGAAACCGGCCGCACCAAAGCCTGTGTCTCCGGCAGCAGCGAAGCCAAAGCCACAAGTGCCACCTCCTGATGCGTCCGCACCGGCCCCGGCCCCAGCCGCACCAAAGCCTGCGCCTCCGGCAGCAGCGAANNCACAAGTGCCATCTCCCGATGCGTCCGCACCGGTTGCTGCACCGGCAGGAGCACCAGCTGCAAAAGCTGTGCCAGCTGCAAAGCCGAAACCGAAGCCGGGTCCTTTGCCTGCAGCCCCGGCCGTGTTGGATCCCAAAGCTGCCAAGGCCGTGCCACCAAGTCCAGCCAAACAACCTGTCCCCAAGCCTTCGGACGGGAGCACAGCGAAAGCAATAGCCGTCGCCAAAAAAGCGGATGCA
>CAJNJA010013557.1:0-12612 GCA_905231915.1 Symbiodinium necroappetens | reverse complement strand
TAATATAGATCTGCCCAGAAAAAGGATTAATCATATATCCCAATATATTTCTAAAAAAGATCAAGAAATAATCAGATTATAAAATATGAGATTCTATATCTATTATAATACGAAAGATCTATAAATCTATCTATAATAATATATCTTTATTCTCATCTTTTGAAATAATCATAGCATAAAAAATATCTTCAAGTAATTCTAAGGCAAATAGCTCTAATAAAAATAAGATATCTATATAATATATCTGTTCAATCTGAATTTAATGAAATATATGCCAAAAAAATTGAATTATCAACATTCGATAATTTTTAATATATATTCTTGAAATTATATTATTATTCAAAAATTCATATAGAAAATTACTAATTACCGAATAAATATTTATGAAATAATATATATAATCACGAAACAAGAAAGAAGAGGCAAGAGATAAGATTAAAAAAGATTCGCTAGGAATCAAAGAAGAAGAGGCTAAATTTCGAGAGAATAGATAAAGGATAGGAATTCAGAAAGAAATAATAAGAGATTTGAATGAATTCAGAAAGAAATAGTAAGAGATAAGAATTGAAAAAGAAATAACAAGAAATAAGAATTGAGTAAGAATAGAGAGGAACTATGAAATTTTGGAAAAATATAGGCAAAGATGAAATATTAAGCAAGAATAAATATATAATATATTCGAACAGATTAGAAGCCGTCTTTAAATGTATCTAAATTAAAAAAAAAGGGAAATCATAATTATCCAATAGTATATAATATTTATATAAATTTCAATCTATATATACCATCTCTTCTATAGATAAGAAAAGGATTTTCAAAACAAGAATTTTTCCGTTTTAACCAACATTTAGAAAAAAATCAATTTGTATAAATTGTATTTCTAATTTCAATATCAAAAGCCCATGATTAAACGAAATTCTAAATAAGAAATTCCTTCCTCTTGCCAATATAAAATCCCAATAATTCAATATTCGTACGAAATTATACATAAAGAAATATTCCAATGTATTTAATTTCGCCGCCTAATCCTTTTCTCGAAATTATTTCATAAAACCCATTTTTCGCCTCCATAGTTTCGACCCACCACCCCTATCCTTCTCATTCCAACGTATCTCGTTTCTCCTCTTTTCCCTTCGCCCCTCTCATTTCTAAACGCTCCCCTAGCTCCCCTGTTCCACCCGCTCTCCCCCTCTCCATCTTACCCCTCCTCCTTCACTAAATTTCAAAACTATATATCCAAAAAAGCTAACGCTCCATAAAAATCTCATAGACTCTAATTAGAAATATCTGCAAGTATCGAAAATAATGAAAATAGAATAAACATGTTTTAGATTTGGAAGAATTCTAAATATAACTCCCATAGAGAAACCCAGAAGGGGAAATCTACGATCTCTATAAAATCTTGTATATAAGAACGATAAATTAGTTTCACTCATGTGTTCTTACTCCAAGGGCGATCTGTATCACGCCAACAGCCAGATCTCCGTTAACGATAGCAGAGCGGAAGTATATTGGGGATAGGTTTGGGGAATAAATAAGTCTGTCCTTCTGCATAACCCGTGAAAGCCCTTCAGCATCAAACCTCTCTTCTCGATCGAATATGGCGCATTTGCAGTGGTTGAAGCAATCCAACAGCATTTCAGGTGCTGGACTCATCACGCAGCACTCACAGGCACGTTGCCGGCAAGACAAGAAGCGCGACATGTCTCGAGTGTCTTTCAAACACGGAAACATGCGGCAAAGCGGTGAGGGACGCGCTGGGCGTCAGCGACTACAAAGTTCAGATCTCGATTGCAACAAACCCAGTATGCGGAATCTGTCTTCACTGAGCGGTTTAAGTTGTTAAGGCAAGGAAAATTTCCCGTATCTTCGACATTTCGTGGAGCAACTGCTGCTTCCAAGAAGGAGCGCATGAATCCAGCATTTCGGTGGACCAGGTTCTGGTGAAGGTACAGCGCACACGAGAAAGTAAGCAGCAAGATGCCTGCTCACTCACTCTCATCTTCGTCAGAGTCCTCGCTCTCATCCTTCCCACAGACACTTCTCCCGCACAACAACAAAGGACAGGTGCTACGGGGCCTGCTGGAGTTGGTAGGTCATGCTCTTGTTGCTCTCCAAGGCCTGCCAGGCCAGTCTGAAGCTCTAACAAGCCTAGCGGCTAGGCCTAGCGGCCTGCTTCCTAGCGGAGTGGCGGGAACCTGGCCTTCATACGCGTGCTCTTGATGTGGAAGCCACTAGCGATGATGGCGATGATGCCTCGCCATAGGACGGTTGCCGAGGAGTGCAGCTTGACAGGCAAACTTTTGCTTCAATCTGCATGCTGTTGTAATTCTGCTTTGGAGAGTTTGTCCTCCGGGTCGGGTATGAGGGGTTAGAGACTTCTCAGAGTTCTCTCCCTGCAACATTTACAAGGAAGAAAACGGACGACCAGAAGACGGCTATCAGCACTCGATCCACAGCCAAATCAAAGGTTCGAAATCCAGGTAAATGGCACATCCTTGACAGCAAATTATGCATCCTGGTGAAAAAAGTTTCTGGAAATCGCGAACGAGTGGCCAACCGCGATGCTGACAAAGCCTGTTGCCACGCCCAGCTTCCCACAGTAGCCGATGTTTGCAAAGAATGCCTGAATGATCCTCAGCATCGTGTCACCGCAGGTCGAAGCTGCATGTGTTGCAAAATGGGGCGTATGCAAAAAGATGCCGTGCTGAAGGAAGTTCTTTGGGAATCCGACCACCTTGCAATTCAGGCTGCCGAGACAAGACAGGGCCATTTACGGCAGAAAACAACATGCACTTCAGAATGCAGCTCGTGGCCTCCATCATCATAGGGTAGTACATCAAGGTGCCTGCCACACCCACCTTAATGTCTGCAGATGACGGGCCAGGAATGCAAAAATCTAATGGAATGAGGCAGCTGCGAAAAATGGAACCCAGACCGGAATTCCAACCTGCGAGAAGACCAGAAACGCTTATGAATGAGCAGTCAAACTCGTCTGACACTGTCATGTAAGGCCCAGAACCATGCCCCAGTTGTTCGACCAGGTGGAGTTGCAATCAACCCAGTATGTGTACCTTCCAGAGTCTTGGCATGGCTGAGCCACTCAGCTCTGTCAGAACACTCACGCGCCATCCCAAACAATAATGCAGCGAAGACTTCTGGAGCGGGAGCATGGGGGCACTCGTCCGGATTCTCGAAGTAGCATTCTTCGAACTTCAGCTTGAAGGACGGGAAATGCCACTGCAGCGTGATGCAGCTTCAACTTCCAACAAAAGTTGAGGCACACATGCTTTTCTAACCTGTTCTATAAGTGCATGTCACCAAGCAAGACAGGTCGAATGGCACATAGAGATAGATCGACCCGATAAGTACGGTCACCACTGAGGTGGCGGATGCCACGGCGGCAAGGATGTCACCTCCCAGGCGATGAAAACAACTGTCAGTTCGGGAGTCAGAACAACAGGCACCTGCTCTCTCTCTACCTCTTGCCATGGATGGCTGCCGCGACCTGCCGTGTCCGCTGTATCGACAACAGACCGGTCTTGCCAATATGTTGCAGCTGAGTCGCGGGTCCACGAACCGCCCGTATCACGCGTAGGTTGGAGGCAACGAGCCGATAAGCTTCTGACAGCTATCCGAATGAAGCCGGGAATGGAGTACATCTGCAATTCCTGCCCTGCACATGCAAGACCGTAGTCAGGACACTTTTGGTGTACACGCCTTCAAAAAGCTGTGCCGCCAGGAACGGCAAGCGGCAAGCTGACATGTCACCTGGAGAGCTGCATGGAGCCTTGCCAGCTCATCAAAGCTCATCATCTGTCAGCATCTACGCCATGGACCGGTGCTTTTACCAGCCGGTGTGCACACAACGTTGTCCCGGCTCTGGTCTGTTGAAAATGCGATGACCACGAACCACACATGTGACAAGGTGTAAACTGTAAACCATTGGTGCGAGAACGTTCCGCAGCAGCCGCTCCCCAGCTGTGACTCTGCTACACGACCATGCTATTTTGACATGGGATAGTCCATAACTCCATAACTGGTGCATCGTGGAAACTCCCAGAAACGCTGATCATCTGATAGAGCCACCGCACAGCAAAACGGGGGACTAGCTAAGCGAAGTTCAGGCATGGACCAGACTGAGCACGCGCTCCAGCATCCTGACTTTCCCAAAGGCGCACAAATCGATGCGCGAAGCGCGCATGGCTGTGCCCAGGCCAGGCCTTGTGTCCGGGGTTCGGCCTTTGGAGCCGGCCGCATAGGTCTTCACCAGCTTCTGCCTGGCAGCCAAGGGGGGGTCCAAGCGTGATCAGCGGCGTGCTTGAGGGCAGTCCTCATGGCAGGCGCCACTTCCCAATCATCTTGAAACCTTCAGACACGGACAAGAAAGGCATCAAAAAGCTCTGCAGATCCTCCATACACAGCATGACAGAAGGAATCGAAATGGCCAAACTGAGACCACAACTCGACACCAGTTGACAGGCCAAAAGCCGCTAACAACTCCAACCTGGACAGGCGGCATCTGTAAAAGGCTTCAGGGCAAAACGTCACATGAAAGCACGACTAATGATGCACTGCAGAGACCGAAGGACGGTCCGAAGCTTCACCGCTTGGGACGGCCGCTTGCCCTCTTCTTGGGCAGCTGCGATGTGAGTTCTCGACTTTTCTAAACTTGCTGGGATGTACGTACTAGAAAGGCACTCTTACTGGACGAAGTTCATCAAACCTCCAGAAACTGCCTGTCATGACAGCGTCAACTGCAGTACTAGAGCTAGAAGCTAGAAGAAGCTTTGCAGATGCTCTTTCTTGGTTCACTCCGCGTTGCGTAGAGCACACCATGCTTTTAGATCCAAGCTTGGAGCAGCTGCACATATGCTGGTCTACCGTCGCAGTGCGACTTTTGCTGTCTGGATTTCGAGCCATCTCTCGACACGAGATCAAATGAACCGGTTAGCTCGCTGGAGCGTTCCAGGCACCCCACCTTTGCATCTGATCAACTGCAGCAGCCTCGTTCTCCTGCCAGAAGCAGCCATCAAATGCGCCTCAAGCAACGAACGGTCTGCAGCTGTCTGCAGCTCCTGCAACAAGTCTCCCGAAGCGTTGACCTGCACGGAGCTGCTGCGGGCCATTATCACGTGGTTCCATTGCCAGTTGAAGAACGCTTCACTAGGCGCGCTGCCAAGCAGGATCGACATCGGCTCTTGATCAAATCTTGCATCTCCGACATGGCCTTTGAGTCAGGTACATCTCAGAACAAGTGCTCACTCAGCATCACATCACATGCCTCCTTCTCCGCGAGGCCAAATGCCTCTCTGGAGGCTTCAATGCCATCCACCTCGCTACTAAGACGGATATGTTTCTCCGGCGGACGGTGACCTCAACTCTGCCATGACCGTCTTGTCTTGCCTTCTGCTCGTCGCTGAGATCGGGATCCTGTGGGTCTAGTCGCACACAAGGTCATGTGGCTGGTTGACACACAGCATGTTACATGCCACTACATACATGTAGTGTCCGACGGGAAGTGAACAAGCGCTTCGCACTGACTCTGTCCTCGACCACCGATGCAACCTCTACCCTGAACAGTGACCTGATCAAAGGAATGCTAGCAACGACTTCCTCCACGGCTGCGAGCAGCAATCGATTTCGTCGAAGCTTGAGGGCCGCACCGGAGTTGAGGTCTAGAAAGCTCCAAGTCTTTGGCCACTTCCAGGTCCCATTCGTCCACCTCGCCCATGCAACAGATTGGACCCCCTCGACATCACTGTAGTGACATGCTTTTTTATGCTGATACATGTGCCTTCGTGCAATGAAAACTTTTTGCACACTCAGCAATGTTCATCGTTCGGAGTACTTGCTGTAATGTTAACAAGTCTCTGGGTCTCGAGGCTTGAGCCGTTTGAGACCTGGAGGCTACTGCGCATTGCAAGCAACACCCCCGCCCCTCTGACCGGAAACCCTGACGAGGAAGTCAGATCAATCGGATGAGCTTCTGGCTTCGGCTCGAAGCTTGCTCAGATCCTCCGGTGTCACCGAAGGCTTGTTCAGAATCTTCAGCACCTGCAGGATTAGAAATGCAGCAGGATTGAGTCTGGCGGCCATCAAACTGATGAGCTTCTGATGCGAACGCTCTGCACTCGTTCTCGAGACACTAGACACTAGTCTGAACCGCCGTCAGCCTTGTTCTGAAGCAGGCTCTTGTTGGCAGCCTGCCAAACCCGGCAACTCAGTGTGCGGCTCGTTCTACTCACAGCGCATGCAACTACAGCCCGTACATCCTCTGCCGCCTTTTTCAACGGATGATACGAGACGCCGCCGTCTCAGGCACGAGGCATGCTAATTGCGTTATCGCTGCATGGCAGGCAGCCTGGAGTGAAACAGTGCAGCCAGGTCAGATTCCTCGACTGTACAAGGTTTGTATCTGACGACTCGGCTGAACAAAGCTATTTGCCCTCACGGGGCTCTGCTTATGAAATACGATGCGAGTCGGCCATCACTTACTTCACTATATGGACCGGCTCCATCAGCGGAACCAGTTGGTGCATGTACACACAGGCCCACCTTACCACACCAGAGCTTCGCAACAGCCAGAGCCCCTGAACCGAGATGACCGAGGAGGCCACATGAGCCACATGCAAAATGTCGATATCCAAACCTGCGAAGGGACTACACAACTGCTGTGCAAGTGAACCAATCGCTCTTGTGGAGCTCAGCACCGGGCCACTACTAGCCCAAGGCTTCTGCTTTCTTTCCTCCTTGGACAAGTCTTGTACAGCTCATCGGAATCAATCATCCCGCAGCTAGCCGCGGCTCTGCATGACAAAATGCGTTATGTTCGGAGTCTCGACAGTGAAGAACATGGAAGCAACCTTTGACAGCGAGAAAGCAGCGCGCATCCTATGAGCAGCCACAGACCTCTAATGTGACCGAACGGCACAGCTGGCACAAATGCCCAGCACGACGAATGCGAACGTGCCTCACGGCGGGCCATGCACGATCTGCGATGTACAATAGCCAGTGGCCCGAGAGCCAGACCAGTCTGCAGACCAGGTGCCATGAAGCCCTCGGCTCACAACTTAGATCCTGAAACCTGCGACTCGCCTGAGACTCTGGATGGACGCAAGTCAGAGGATTCCGAGTCTACCTAAGCTTGCGCATTCCTGCTGCAGGGAATGTTGCAAGTTGCATCCTCTCTCGGGTGGTGCTCTTGTTGACTGGACCCTCCAGCTTGTCCCCTTTTTGAACCGAACCCTTCCCAAAGATGGAGACTGAGCCAAGAGCGACGGAGCCCTGAAGCTCAGCCATTCCTGCAGGCCTTGAAAGAGCTCAACGGAGATTCTCTTTCAGAATAAGGAACATGAGAGCACTTCGATGGAAGCATGTCTCAAGTTAGACTCGAATGTCCTGCACACTCGGTACATCTCGGTGCTTTCACGATTCGTGCCCCACACGCCAGGGCGAGCAAGTATTTCCACAACTGGACATGCCCAGAATGCCAGGGCTCTCGCGGTTGCTGTCCAACAGGCACGCCTGCAAACGCTCCGAGCAGCTCTTGCCTTCCACGAAATGTCGAGTAAATGTTCCTTGCTGTGAGACGCTGTGCCTTTCTCCTTGAGCCGAGATGAATACGGGAAGCACATCAGACTCCGACAGAGCATAGAGCATACACGTGGCTTGTGCGGCACACCTGCCTGGACCATGTCCATGGTCACATCTTTCTCTATTCCGAAGAACATGGGTGCCTCGACACAGAAGGCAAACAGTTTGGCACGGCACAACGGCACAAATGACTGCGACGAGCTACTGGCAGGACCAGACTATAGATGGCGGCAACCATACAGAATGACAGAGACGGTTCATTCTGGAGTTGGTTACTCCAGTGCCACTGGGGGCCCACTGGCTAGTCCGAACGCAGGTACGTCTGGCTGATCAGGCCAGATATCACCACACACTGACAGTGTCTTCGTTGGGCAGTGACTGTCGGGCATGCACTGCCCCCCTGCAGCAAAATGGTTCTCTCACTCAAAGGTCACCATGTCCAGGCGTGCACACACACACACACACCACACACATGTAGATCCCGGTCGGCGCCGGTTGTCGTCAATCTTCTGCAGTCCATCCTTCTCATCTCGTTTCTCATCTTGCATATAAACTAAACGAGCTTGTGATGCCTGAGTAAAGATCAAGATTGTCAAATTTGGATGCAATGCAAGACTTTGCATGTTTGCAAGAACCTCAAGCACCCACTTCTATGTATAAATCTCTTCAGCAAGCGAAACTTCGGCAGGTACAGAGCTATGCGTCCATAGCTGCTTCCACCTATTCCGCTAGCTTCGTTGGCTGGCATCACGAATAGGCTGCCAGCCCCCTGCTCTCTTGATCGGCTTTGCATCCAGATATATATATATATGAGAACATCCGACTCACTATCCTTAGGAACAGGGGTGTCACGCGCACACACACACACACACACACTCTTACTTTCGTCATCGAACTTGTGACCAGGGTAACGAGCTGCGCAGACTGCGCTTAAGGTAGCTGGGTCCATGACCCAATCCGTGAGCATGGAAACGTCGTCCTTTTTGAGCTCCCCTTGCTCCTCAAGAGAGGCGCACTGAGCTTGATTTGCGGAGTGGCTCAGCCGGTCACGAGTCGCTCCTGCACCTTGCTCTTGATGAACATGTTGCCTGCAAGGTGCTGTACACTGAGGCTCCAGGCTTGATGCCGGGGGGTCATCTCGCGTCTGACAGGTCAAGGCCGAGTGGCACCATCTTGACACCATTCGAACCAGCACCTGCTATGGAAAGCCACATTCAGAAGTTTGCGACACCACGGCGAACTCTCGGAGAAATCAAGGCCTTTTGCTGCACCTTCGGGCCTGACCATGTCTGCTCCGGGCTGAAGGTGCGGCAGAAAGCTTTCGATTCCGAAGAGCAACAAAAACCACCGGCAACATCTTGAGGCGCGCACTGAGCCCCAGAATACCACCAATCACCGCCTTCGCTGCAGTCCACTTGTCCCGTGCGGCGGTGTCCTGGTTCGACCCATGGGAAGGAAAGCAGAAAGTTGACAAACATGGGTGGGGCCACAGCCCTTCCCTACCACCTTGCCACTAAAACACGACCTCTGCTTGCACCCAAGTGAATACTGCTCGGGATGTGTTAGGTCCGCGGTAAACACGAGAACGCACAGAGCTTTTTGATCCCTCCCACGCAGTAACGAGTTTGCCAGGCTCACTCCGTAGGCAGCTCCCACCTCTTGAGCGGATTCATGCCAAATTGCCAAGGGCTTGCATTACAAACTCGGGTGCAGGCTCTTCGTTGTCGATCGCCTCCTGCAGTGCCTGCAAGTGTCCCGAACGGTCAAGTCCGTCTGTGAGATCCTAGGGCCCAGTCCTGGCAGTCTCTGAGGTTCTAACAATTGGCTTCTGGCCGTCGACGGTGCAACCGACAGCGAAGCAGGTGCCAAGGATTTCCTTGGCTGTGCCCTTGAACTCCTGGCCAGAGAACACACATGGAGCCAACCATGCGTGCCATCATACGTTATGATATGATATCACTTGATTTCCTGCTCAACCGTGTGCCGAACAGCGACTTGCAGACACTATGACTCTTCGACTCTTCACAGCAATCCTTGGCCAAGCTCTTGTATCGCATCTGTCGGCAAATGTCCAGGAACACGTTCTGGGCAGGGCAAAGCTTACGCTGACGCACCAAACAAGCTCTGCAGCAGGGCGGCCTTGGTCAGGTTTCCGCCTTAGGTGGAAGAAGTCAACCGTTCCATCGCTACGAAAATCTGTGGGGGGCGTGCTGTGCTTGATGTTCTTGGTCTTTTTGCGATCACGGAGTGGCTCCTTCAGAGCCTTCCAGCGCAGCGTCCGAGCCCTTCCACTTTTGATAGACCGAGGACTGACTGCCTTGATGACGAGACTGGTGGCATTCGGCTCCACATCGACTTTGGCTGCCCGGTTCTGGATTGTCAGCTTCACTGTCACCCGGATGCCCTGAGGTTCAGTGCAGCACAATGACCGCCAAGCAAGACCCTGAACGAAAGCCTTCCACTGGCTGGTGCCCTTCACGATGTCATCACCTACCTTCCACGGAAGACACGTCCAAAACGTCAGATCGGACGGTCAAATGTCCAAGCCCACCTTCTTGGGAGACATACCAAGAGGACCCACTTTGGGTGCCAGCACTGAAGATGGTGCCTGACCCCACATCCGTTTGCAATAAGCCGCTTCCTGACCACTAGAGTATTATGTGCCAACTCTGCAGAATCACGTGAAGGAAGACGCGGATTGCTTGTTACTTTTTTGTTGCTAGCTGACCTGCTTAGGCGAGGCTTCGATTCTTATTTTGCTTGGTTGGCCCCTGACTTCATTCAAGCGGGATGTTGGCAAAGGGTCAGCGGCCTGCTCACCACCATACTGCCGCAGAAAGACGACCTCAATGGCAGAGATGACTGTGTCTGTGCATTCACACTCCACAACCCTGTGAAGGTGCCTTCACCTCGTTCGGGTCAAATTTGGGAGCCATGTTTCTCCTCGGCTGACTCGCGAGTGCACGCACGCAAAGGAAGGTGACAGAAGGCCGCCGGGGTTCACTCACCGCGCTCGAGGGGGAGGGTGGTTCTGCTACCTGCGAAGAGCCGGAGATGGCAGCAGAAGTCAGCGCGGCTCCACAAAGAAACACCTCTGCGGCAGCGCCACAAAAAAAAAAAGCGCTTTTCTACCGCCTTACTTAGCACTCTGGGAAGTGGCAGCGCGCCACTTCGCGACTGTATCTCGTACCTCAAGCTTGTTCAGCCCCGTGTGGCTGCTGGTGATGTCTTTTCACAGTTGAGAAAGAGCAGTGATCCCAGTCTCTCGGAGAGACGCTTTTCACTTCCTTGTGCCGCTTCTAGTCACTGTAGTCTTTGGCACTTCAACGTCATTCTCATTCCGTTGAAGGAAGTCTCCAGACTGATCGCATGTTTTCTTTCAACTCGCAAAAGTATAGCATGCCTTTTTGTCGCCGAGCCGCTGACCGGGCGACTTGGCTACTATGCTTGAGGCTGTGTAAACTCTCTTGTCAGTCGTGTCATTCCAGCAGAACAGCCAGCTTACTGTGACAGTACGAGGAAACCAGATGTCCTGGCATGTGATCGCATTCCACACGAAGATGCCGTACATCTCCTGCGTGTGGCAACGGCTCACTGACTGGACGTGCTGCTGGCTTGCAGAGACGATCCGAATATAACAAAAATCAGGAGGCTCATATTCAAATGAAACGTGCTCAAACGGTCCTCCTTGTTCTTGTCCTCAATCCACTTACCGACTTGGACAGGATACCTGACAGGGTCGCATCACACAAGCACACATGGGACATCTCCAACGGCTGAACCCAGCAGAAGTCAAGCATCAATATGGCGCACGCAGCTGCCCACGCATCCTCGTCTTCTGAGGAGCTGTCCACAGCATCATCCTTCAGGACCTGCTGAAACCCAGCACTCATCTTCCAGGATAACCACAACAAAGTCGGTGACGGGCTGTCACACCACCATCAAACAGAGTCTGCAGCGTCACGCTTCCCTACCTTGTTGTTCTTGTAGAAGTCCGCCACCTTCGTGAGTTCCTGTAAGGCGGCAAGCACGAATCATCCTAGACCAGTGCAGCCAGTCTGCTGCATTTTGTCGGGTCCTCCATGAGCTTGAAGCCACGCACGCCTTCCAAAGGAGGACTGTCCTGCGGCCCCGGGCAAAGAAGGCTTGGTCCCTCCTATTGGAACTGTTGCGTCCTTAATGCCAAGCTCGGCTCCGGTGCCGTCGGCTGTCGGGTCATCTCCGAGATCCTGTCTCAAAAGAATGAACCTCGCCATGGGCTTCCGCGAAACCGCGGATCGCGCCTTGCCACGCTCCTTGTTAAGCTGCAGAAGTGCCTGGAGACAGCGCAGCGAGTCTGCTAGGGCTGGTCTCCGGCCACGTGCCACTTGCGGCCTCTTTCGTGTAAGTAGCCTCTTCCCAGGCATCTCGTACAGGAATCATCATTTCCCTGAGCCGTTCCTCGACAGATAGCTCATGCAAAGCAACCAGTTGTAAGGCGAAGTGAAGCGGTTGTCCTCAACGACACCGTGGAAAATCTTTTCTGTGTCGCTGGCCTCCAGACCTATCGACACAGGTGCTGCCGACAGCAGGCACGCCCGACGGTGTGGAGCCTAGGCGGTCTCCCAGTTGGGACAACGCCTGCGGCAGTGCCACAGCTTCCGCGGTCTTTGGAGCACAACTTGCGGCTTTTGCACTCCGAGTCGGGGCGGACCTCTTGTGCTTCCTCCGACATCACACCTACACACAAGAACCACGGAGGGGACGCTCGACACCAAATGCGGGGAGGCTGTTGATCAAGTACACTAGACTGCAGAGACACACGTGTACCAGAGAGACACTTAGAATATCCGTCTGTCTGTAGCAAGCGGAACGGCCAGCATGATTTCTGCGCCGAGGTACGGAGCAGAGGTGATGGCAGGCCTTAGGCCTCCCTGGTGTCTTTGGCTTCGCAGCCTGTAATACAAATATAAACGAATTCTGCAAGCAAAACTTCACGAGGCGGGCCCATTTACAGCTCGTCGTGTGCCTCCTCCT